>CAMXCT020006510.1:195000-234693 GCA_947184155.2 Cladocopium goreaui
ACACTGACATGCAGAGATATGCATAAGATGGATTTATATATGTGCATTTCTACGTGTATATATAATGTATGTATATATATATATATATGCAGTCATCACCTCATGTACATATTGTAGACCATACGCATATGCATCATATTATATTTAACCATGCACATACATATAGAGATACATGAGTCTGTGCCAGGTCAGTGGCGAAGTCTTCGTTCTCCTTGCAAGGCAGCGAGGTGATCTTCTTGAATGTGGGATGTAATCTCTTCTTGAATCTGCAATGGGGGACGCAATGTGATCTTGAATGGGGGATGAGAACTTTCTTGAACGCAGACGATAAGAATCTTAGCGTCTGCAATGGGGGATGCAATTTCTTCAAGAGTGGGGGAGGAGAACTTTTCTTGAATGCAGACGATAAGAATCTTATCGTCTGCAATGGGGGATGCAATTTCGTCTTGAATGGTGGATGAGAACTTTTCTTGAATGCAGACGATAAGAATCTTATCGTCTGCAATGGGGGATGCAATTTCTTCTTGAATGGGGGAACTTTTCTTGAATGCAGACGATAAGAATCTTATCGTCTGCAATGGGGCATGGAAATTCTTCTTGAATGAGGGATGTAATCTTTTCTTGAATTTGCAATGGCTGTATGATATGACTTTACATTTCGTGAGGATTTGTGACATATGTATATGTAAATATAAATAACTATATATATACACATACATACATACATATATATAAGTGTATATTTGCAAAATTCACACACTGACATGCAGAGATATGCATAAGATGGATTTATATATGTGCATTTCTACGTGTATATATAATGTATGTATATATATATATATGCAGTCATCACCTCATGTACATATTGTAGACTATACGCATATGCATCAAATTATATTTAACCATGCGCATACTTATAGAGATACATGAGTCTGTGCCAGGTCAGTGGCGAAAGTCTTCGTTCCCCTTGCAAGGCGGCGATGTGACCTTCTTGAATGGGGGATGTAATTTCTTCTTGAATCTGCAGTGGGGGCTGCAATGTCTTCTTGAATGGGGGATGAGAACTTTTCTTCAATGCAGCAATAAGAATCTTATCGTCTGCAATGGGGGATGCAATTTCTTAATGAATGGGGGATGAGAACTTTTCTTGAATGCACAGGATAAGAATCTTATCGTCTGCAATGGGGGATGCAATTTCTTCTTGAATGGGGGATGAGAACTTTTCTTGAATGCAGACGATAAGAATCTTATCGTCTGCAATGGGGGATGCAATTTCTTCTTGAATGGGGGATGAGAACTCTTCTTGAATGCCGACGATAAGAATCTTATCGTCTGCAATGGGGGATGCAATTTCTTCTTGAATGGGGGATGAGAACTTTTCTTAAATGCAGACGATAAGAATCTTATCGTCTGCAATGGGGCATCGAAATTCTTCTTGAATGAGGGATGTAATCTCTTCTTGAATCTGCAATGAAGGATGGAATTTCTTCTTGAATGGTGGATGAGAACTTTTCTTGAATGCAGACAATCAGAATCTTATCGTCTGCAATGGGGGATGCAATCTTTTCTTGAAAGCAGACGATAGGAATCCTATCGTCTGCAATGGGGGATGTAATCTTGTCTTTAATGCAGACGTTAAGATTCTTTTGGTCTGCAAGGGCAGGTTGTAATCTCTTCTTGAATGGGGGTTGCAAGCTTTTCTTGAAAGCAGATGATAATGAGTGTCCGCAATGCGGGAATGTAATCTCTTCTCGAATGCAGACTGCAATGGGGAGTGTGATCTCTTCTTGAATGGGGCATGTAATCACTTCTTGAAAGCAGACGATAAGAATCTTATCGTCTGCAATTGCGGATGTAATCTTTTCTTGAATGCAGACGGTAAGAGCCAAGTCAACGGTGGAAATGCTCCCTCCAGCTCTTCACTACCAGGTGAGCGGATAAGATCCAAAGGGATGGCAAATAGTGATTTTGGGGATGGCGCCTTCCGTGGGAAATCTTGGGCGTTCTGTTGTTAATATTTTGCAATCATTTGAAGTATGTCGGAAGTTGTAGACAATAAGATTCTTAGTGTCCGTATATAAGATTAGTCTATTTGTCTGTTCACCATGGAATCTTGGACGGATTCTTGGATATGGGTCATGTCAGGACCTTCAATACATTGCTTGAGTTGGCAATCTGAAACATTCGAAGTGTAGGACTAGGCATTGTCGAAAACATTGTTGAACGAGGAAAAGGTGGGCTCAAGGACGCAAGAGTAAGTGACAAGCAGGGCATGTTTCGCTTGACCAAATATCATGGAAACGGCGGCGTGTATGCTGACCCGTGGCAGAAGGGTGACCTGGATTCTATGACGAAGTTGCTGGAGCAGGACTGTAGCTGCAGGGGTGAAAGCGGACGGGATTGGGCCACAGGATTATTTGAGGGATCGGATGCGACGGAATAGGTGACATGGGGTAATAGTAGCATGGTGTGGCAGGAGGTCGGGTTGAAGCTTGAATTGGAGCGAGATGGTGACAAACTACTTGTGAAACCTGGTTGTCTTGAAGATGACGGGCTGGCAAAGTTGCAGACTGCTTTGGCTACTACGTTCGTGACCGAGCAGGTGGGCGTCACGGAGTCTTCTTTGAGGGTTTTGTGGTCACCAGGGGCTGACTGTCCACGGCACACATGGTAGGAACGGAAGTATACAAATGTCTGCCAAATGCAGCTAGCATATGTCATCATTGTTGTTGATCCACATTTCATACTGTGGTCGACTCCTAAACAGAGGAACTGGAATCCTGATTTCTTGTGTTGCTGGCAATGGAGGTATGCACGGCCAATGCTGCATGTCCTGCGCCTATGGAGGAGGTCTGCTTGCAAGTTGGACAAAAAGCAACCTGCATCTGGAGTGCGAAGCAGTGGCAAAGGGGTTGCAAGTAGCCTGTGGTATGGTATGTTCAAGATGCATGGAATTTGGTTGCGTAGGCTGTTGAATATGATTTCCGCGACAGCAAATCTGTTGAGTTCCGTGGAGGCGGCCATGGGGCCTGAGACAGCTCCTGCAGTCCCTGCTGCGCCGTCTGGTGGTGCTGCTGCAGTGGCTGCTGCGCCTTCTGGTGGTGCCATATTACAAGCATCTGAGGCCGGGTGTCAGAGTGGAAGTTAAGCCACTAGTAGAGTGCAAGACTGATACTTATATGAACCTGACAGGCAGTCGTGGTCTTTCGGCTTGGTATCTAGGGAGGGTGATTACCAACAAAGGGCAGGGTAAGTTGCAAGTTTCGAGAATGAATGGGATCGAATAGGATTGACATGTGAAGTGGTGTAAGTATCGTACAGAATGAGAACCCGTTACACTGCTGGGCACCTTGTGTTGGGATGCAAGCAATGAGATGTGCAGGAGGTGCGCATGGGTTTCAACGATGCTGCTGCTGTCCCAGCGGCGTCGGTTGGTGATGCACCGAGGGTGTCGCAGGCAGGGGTTGACCTCACTAAATATACACAAAGACACAGGCAGACAGAGACAGAGACACAAACACAGACAACACACACACAGACACGCAGGCACACGCACATAATGAATATATGATATATATATATGATATATATATATATGATATATATATATATATATCCATATAATATCTATACGTAATGTCGGTATATTCATTTGAAGAACATGTGACCGTGCCAGCACTCTGACAGAATGTGGGTCGTCCTGCAGGAACGTGTGTTGCATCAGTGCACGATCGGCATGTTGCAGTCGTCCGGGCGCTTGAGCCGGAAGGACGCGCGCGAGTTGGTTGAAGGGTGGCTGTGACTTTGCTGCGGTATGCGCACATGGAGTTGAGTTGCCTTTATATATAAGCAGATCTAGCAGAGACTGAGAGTAGATAATTACATATAAGTTACAGGTTGGCTGCGGAAGCTGTTTGTCAAGGAGATAGGTTTTTGCTGTGTGCAGAGTTGATGTATTTGAATCAGATCGAAGCAAAGCAAACATGTTGATTGGAAGCCAGCAAACTCCTTCTGAGGCCACCGGGTGGAGAGCTGCACTGCCAACTGCCACCCTGCTCGTGTCCTCCTGGAGCTGGCCTAAGGACGGATTGGGCCCGCGGCCCGTAGCCCAGACTGCCAAACGTTACTTTCTGAACCAACTAGAAACTAGCTCCAAACCTTGACTTTACCTGCGTTCCTGCACTGCCAACTGCCAACTTGCCTGCGTTGTCTGACAGCTGGCTTTCGTCCGGCGCGGCTCCGGTCAAGGGACCCCCTCGCAGGGCTCAAACACCATGGCCTGCGTCGTCTGTCCAAAGTTCTCTCTTCGCCCCTTCTTGCATCTTGTTGCTAGTAAGGCCTCCTCTGACGCGCTCCCCCTGCTGGTGGCAGGGGTCGGCGGATTATATATATGTATATATTTGTTGTTTATTTTTCATGATACGCATCCCCCAATCATTCAGGGTTCTTGATGCTTCCTTGAATTTCCCATAAATTACAAGTGCTCCAGGTTTTTTTTGGTAAGTTTCTTCCGATGAGTTTGTTTGCTGAGTGATGTCCCTTTGATTTCCCCCCAAAAAAACGTACATATCCAAATTTTGGTCGGTTTAAATAGTGAAATCATTTTAAATCAATATTAAGTCCATATTAAGTCCGTATTAAATCATATAATGTAAAATCCATATTAAGTCATATTAAGTCCATGTAAAACCCATATTAAATCATATTAAGTCCATGTAAAACCCATATTAAATCATATTAAGTCCATGTAAAATCCATATTGAATCATATTAAGTCCATGTAAAATCCATATGAAATCCTTATCTTTATCCCAAAATTATCCAAAATTTGCATTTTCCAACTGCACCGTGGCAGGTGGTCTTCCACCCCAGCGTGGCCGTTCGCTCGGCCCCCTCGACCTCAGCCAGCATCATCAGCGCACGAGGTTTCGGAGAGGTGGGCGGCTCAGGGTTTCCATGGTATCCCCAATAGCTGAATGGTTTATAATAAAATATCCATTGGAATAATCCAATAAATATCCATTCATCATAATCCATGGAATAATATCCATTGGAATACAAATCCTTTTTCCATTTATTATAATGAAATATCCTATTAAATCCATTGGAACAACATGGACAATATGGAATAATATGGAATATATTTGTAATAAATGGAATAATATTTATAACACGTATTCCTATTAAATCCATTGGAACCATATGGAATAACAATGATGTATAGCGGATTTATAATTATGGTATAATGTGGAATACTATGGAATATATATATATGTGTGTGTGTATTCCATGGTTTATAATGGAACAATATGGGATATCCTATGAATATGGATGATTTCACGCTTAGGAAACCTCCAAATGAACTCGGATGAATATATGGATGCATTGGGATTGAACTTATTTATGAGTTGTTTGGCATGAATGAAAGATATGTTGAGTTCGGATTTAAGGACTTGACATGCTTAAATTACCAGATTTGACAGAATTTCATGGTGGATGCTTCGGACCATTTGAATTTGGGGTAAATAGATTTCGATGAGACGATGAGAAGTTACTAAAATGTCCCAGTTTGGTGGATATTTACCCAAACTTGATCCATGCACATACCCCATGTGGTTGGCGCTTTAAACTATCTAGAGCCAATAGGATGATGATGCCCATTGAATTGTAGCTTGGAGAGGGTTGCTCTCAAGATTGTGAACCCATAGATTGCTGGCCATTTGGAGGACTGAGAGTTTCTATTGTGTGAACTGCTTTGTTCAAGTTTGGGTCTGAAATCAGTTTGGACTATGCCGGCCGACAGGTGGTACTGGCAGAGCCAAGTCCTTAGTCCTTGATGGACCACCACCCCTCCAGTGGAAGTGGTCAGTCCGTGATCCAGAAATGATCCGTAGAACCAGAATGATTTTGCCAGCCAGTTGGATGTTGACCCTGTGATGGTTGTTGATCTCCCAATGTTGCTGCCCTTTTTTTTCATGTTCAGAATGTTTGGAATCTCTCTATTAATGTTTTTTTCATTTTTTTTCAACTGATTCTCCCATTGGAGACTCAAAAAATGACGACCTACAACCCTCATGACTTTGATCTCCTCAACCAGTTGGAAACTCACCAAGGACTCAAACCTACCATGGCTGGCTACGTTTGGAGGATGCGGGTGGATGGATGATGTGTTCGGCTGACATGTTTGATCAACTTGCAAGATTGTTTTTTATCACTAGCAATCTTTTGGTCAATGTTTTTTGAGCATCTTGTCGCATTCAACAATGGAGAACTTGAGTGGTGAGTATTTTCATGTAATTGCAGTACGATTTGTTCACCATTTAAGAAGGTATTTGATGTTATTTGGCGTCAATTTGCAGCAATCTGTGGCATCAAAAAAACGGAAATCTGGGAACCGGCTCTGAATGACAGGTCAACACCCTCAGCACGGTGTGCTTTTGAAACCGGCCTTTCCTGCCTCCGTGGGCAGCTCTGCTTCCGCGAGCCACAGATGTCGTGGGTACCGAGGTACATCAACTTGAGGAGGTATCGCTATCATATACATATATATATATATATCCTCGTAGTTTATTGTGAAAATGAATGCACTGATGTTCATCATTTACACAATCAATATACTATATATATATAACTGACTGACTATATATACATGATCTTAAATGATATTATATACTTATAGGCCCAAGGCTGGGGGTTCCCCGGAGCTTCCAGGAACCCTCAGTCTTGAGCCTATACTACAAACGTCGTTATTGTATAGAGATTGGGGGTGGGGGGGTGGGGGGGGTGTAATAACGTCATGTGGAGCGCGTTGGATTCAGAGTTGTGGAAACCTTGAGGATGTTGCTTCGTTGACGATGTTGTTACGTTGTAAGTATCGTTGTTGCTCTCGCTCCAAGCAACTGCTTCAAAAAGCCTTTGTGGACGTGAAGATGAAAAAGGTGTGATGTTCATGTCGTCCATGGTTCTCCGGTGAATTATGACATTTTCTAGTTATCAACAAAACGACCAAAAATGCATGAAACCGCAGTTCCAATGGTTAGAATGTTGCACACATGTTTGGCCATCCATGGAAGATGTAAATTTATCATTTTTCTGCACGGACAAACGTCAAATTTATCCGCGCCGACATTGAAACTTTGGCTGATCGAACACTTTCAGAGAAAAGCATAAAACACTGTAAAACACAATGTAAAATCAACATTTTCCATATCCATACAAATAAAATGCAATTGGCTTCCGGGGAACCCCCAGCCTTCGCCCCAATTATATATATATATCATTATATCCATTTGATTCTGTTAGATTCCAACAGTTGCACTGCACTCCCAGGCCTCCAGGCTGCCTGCTTCAAACCATTCAAACCAGGCCCTCTACGAGACATGGCCAAACCATCCCAAATTTGGTTGAAGGATGGGTTACAACATCCTTAACCGCGAAAAAATGATGATTCTGTTGGTTTAAGGTCAAACCATGTCAAACCCAAGTTCGTTGAACTGGTTTTACATATATTAAGTCCTTTTCAAACCGTTTCAAGTTATAAAACGTTTACAATGCGAGAGACCAACCAACACAATCGTCACGGGAGGGTGCGTCTTCATCGATCCATGATTTGTACTTGGACCGCTTTTTGCCTTCCATCTTGAGGATTTAACTTTGCGCATGCTATTCAGCTGATTAATAGATTGCGTTGAACATGTTCAAAGCTCCTAATTATGTTTTCCTAACTTTTTGGGTTGTGTTCGTTTCACCTCCAGAGAAATCTATGTTTTTCCAGGTGTTTAAACCATTTGTGCTTGCGTTTCCGATTAGGCCTCGAAGACACAAGCAACGATTTCGCGGCCTGGCAACAACCTGGGAGGGCACTGGAATGATGGAAATTGGATTGAGGTAACTATCCCAAAATGGCCCTTCTATTGCCCATCTACGGTGTTCGAATGTGGGTGACCCAAAAATCCAACAAAGGCGTCATATTATCATGAGCGTTTGGAATTTCAGCTAAGCCATGGATAGAACAGGTTCCAGCTTTGTCAGAGTCCCAAGCTCGCCCCTTCATTTGCCAAAAATAGGAAGGCAACTGCAAAAAACCTGAAACAGTTGATGGACGTGATTTCATGTGATTTCAATAATCCCCACTTTTCTATACTTTGCTGATTTTGTGATTTAGTTGAAGTTGATGCGCCCCAAACCTGAACGATTTAAGACTGTTTTTTGTTCTGCAACTCTTTTTTAAGACTCATAAAAGATAAAGAAATGTAGCCGAGGCAACCACGAATGGTTGGTGGGTTTCATCAACTCTGCCGATCACCCAGGCAGAACCCCCCAGAAGCCAGTTCTGACCTCAGATTGGCGGGTTTTCACATTGTGAAAGGCGAGAAGTCTCGTACAATGTGGGGCAAGTGTGGTAAAAGTGTAATTTGCTTCACATACAGTATTTCTTATATACTTACATCCTGGGTAGCCCGTCTTCCATGGTGTTCTCCTCGTGAGGTGCCAATGCAGCACAGGCTGAGCAGAGGCACAGCCTGACAGCAATGTGGAATGGTTTGGAATCAGAATTGGACTAGTCACTGAAGAATAATAAGATAAGACATCATAGGTGTTTGCTCGATGAAGAACCACCATTTTTTCGTCAATGGGCTAATATATGGGCCCTGGCTCCCATGCCGGCGGAAGTCAGGTTGCGGGAACAGCGCGAAGCGGAGCAAAGGATGGACCAAAAGCGGCGGGAAGAGGAGGTCCGGTCTGCCCCGCTGTGGCCCATGGCGCCCATGGGATGGGGTTTCGGCAACAAAAATGGTGGTTGTTTCAGTAACCACAATGGGTATCCTCCAGAAACGTCGCTAGCTGGAAAATCCATGAAAATCCCTTATAATTATTGTAAATGGAGGTTTTACTGGGGCAAATTGACTAAAACGAAATTGGGATTTCATCAAATTCTGATCTGGGGATAGTTCACGGGATGTCCAAAATGGGATTCAAACACCGTGGTGAAAGCATAGAGAATGTAATTACCACAACAGGGATAGCCAACTTGATCAACCGGTGGATTGGGGCCCCAATTTTTGGAACAAAGCCAAATGCTGCCTCTAGCAGAGGTGGCAAGTGGCATTGGCAGTGGCTGCATCTGCATTTCGATGGGTAATGCCATCGTTGTAGCAATACTGCTGGCTTGTCTCCCATTGATTTTTGGCAAGGTTGGGCATTGTCCCATCTTACTTCGGGATAGGTCAGAATTGAGCGGTCCAGGACTGAGAATAACAATTTCATTGTGGCTCTTAGGCCCTTTAGCCTTTCAAGCACTCCATTCCCCACTATCCAATGAATCGTGCCTTTGCAAACATATTCCAAAATTGCAGGTTTTGAGCTAACTACAATCTCTCCCAATATGAAGTCACCCGGAAACCAAACCTATGTTTAATATTGTTTAATATTGTTTAATTGGGAAACCATGATTTTTGTTCCCCACAAAAATGTAACACCTACAGGAAACCATGGTTTTCACCCTAACACAGGCCTTCCGGGCCACATTTTTCCATCACTGGCCCGGTCAAGGCTGCTAGGGCTGCGAAGCTCCGGGAACAGTTTGGCACCTCATTGGGGGTCGAGAAAGTGCCAGGAAAATCTTGGTTTTCAGCCAAGAAAAATGGAGATGAATCTCTGATTTTCATCACAAAATCAAACTGGAGATGCAAGTTCAACAGAATTATCCCTAAATCAGGATTGTCTGACAATTTTTGGTGAGCCTCATGAGCCATATCAGTGACGGCAGATGGTGGAGATATGAACTAGAACCAGTGGACCACTAAACAAGTTGTGTCTCTGAATTCATTTAAATTCAGATTGGCTGAATGTAGGGGAGCAGACAGTCACTTGGATTTTCGCACTTAATTCCTATATATAATATAGGTGTTCATTAACCAGGCTTGCAACTCACTCTGGGCATGGGATAAGACCAGTGAAACTCGACGCAAGCCACGGTTGCCAGAAGTTATTTGACTGAACAGACTCACAACACAACTAGGTCTGAGATCAATAAACATTAACATTTTTTTGACGAACCCAAGGAGGTGTGGCTATCACCTGAGGCAAGAGGCAGAACGAAGAAAGGCCCAACAGGACCATCGCAGAAGTTTTGTCTGGGATGGAGAGGCACTGAAGTGATGGGTGCAACTTGGTGATCAACAAAGACGCCCATAGCCTTAATCATCGGGCTGGCGATGGGGGTCTAGCCTGGCCCGGCGGACCATCTCGGGATTCCATGTTCCCCTTGGTGTTTTTTGTTTGAGTTTGAGGAGCAGGAGATGATCAGAAGAGAAGCGGAAGCGAAACAGCGGGCTGAAGAAGAGAAGGCTTTGGATTTGTCAAATTTCAAAGCTTTGATGTGGCATTTGGACATCAACGTTGGACTCAAAAAGGATCTGAACTGTTTCAACTTGCTTTAGTCAGATTTGGATAGATTTGGTATTTTTGGTGAACAGGCTTGGTCATTGGTTCTGCTTGCCTTTTTTTCAAGAGTGCTCGGGCTTTGCTCGGGTTTTGCTTGGTTTGGGTCGAGCGCCCAGCAGCATGCACCACATGCACACCATAGCAGCCGCCCGAACTGGTTCTTGGCTCCGCCATTTGGCAAGCACCTTTGGATGGCCAGGTCATTCGGCTGATGGTTGGAGCGGGTTTCCAACGTTGACGCACTGCGAAATGTAGGACCAAAGACCAAGTCCAACAGCAAAAGTTATGGTTCAAGAAAGGCCCCTGCAATTACCCCCTAACTAACAAGTGTGGCGGAGTTTATCATCTGAAGTTTCGTGAAACCTGGCAGTAAAGAGTAAGATCGTGTTTTGCCCCATGGGGTGGGTTCAACTTGATCTCAAGCCATCCATCTGAGGGAAAAAAAAAACATCCAGTATGGCCCGAGACGGCTCGGTTCACGCATAGGCCCGTAGGGGACGCCATGTCTGAACAACCAGAGGAAGTTGAACCTGAACGCACTCCGGAAAATTCCTTGGACATAGATGCCTTGTGGCAGAAGGCCGAGTTGACTTTGAAGGAGAGGCTCGAGATGTTCCATCATGTTCCATCCTATGCTGGAAATCTGGGCCAGAGATTTATATGATCCCTTGAAATATCTACTTGGTTGGTGATGTCAAATGAGATTTGTATTCAACCCTACACACAATGATGATCAACCAGCTATTTGGCGATGTTTTTGGCGTTTCTTAGGGCCAGTTTTTCTCAACGCAGGAGGAGCGTGCCAAACAGACCTCCAACGCCTGGAGTTCCTACCGGGGACTGAGCTCCAGATCTGCCCCGTTGCGGGCCCCGTTGAGGGGTCCCAGCCATGGAGCTCCGAGGGACGAGTGCTTGGAGGATCTCTGGAAGGAAGTGTCAAGTATGATTTAATTAATTATAATTTGCAGTATATTCAACCCTACCCACGATGATGATCAACCAGCTTAATGTTACATCGACAATAGTAAAGGGGGATCCCCCCCTATTTTTTTTTTTTAAGGGGGGGGGTCTGCTTTGCAATAGTAAATTGAAAATCCCAACTCTTCCCCAAAGGCTTCTGTAAGGTTTTGACAAATCCTCTCTTTTCTGATGGGCTCTGATGGGATCTTCATTGGATTCTGATAGGAAGAAGGGAAAAAAATGCCTGCTAGAGCCAGGAAGGTTGTTTCTTATTGCAAGTGCTAATTCCAGTTTTTAATTGCAAATGCAAGGACCTGCAAGGGGGTACCCTTTGTGGACCTGTTTTTTGCAATTTTTTAAAAGGATTTTAATAAAGAAAACAGCTTTTTTGAACAAGGTAAAGTTTTTGATTTGGTAAAGGTTTGCTTTGTTTTTGCTTTTGAAAAACATGCAATCACAATTTAAAACCATTCAACCACAATTAAAAACACTAAGGAAGAAGGGAAAAAAATGCCTGCTAGAGCCAGGAAGGTTGTTTCTTATTGCAAGTGCTAATTCCAGTTTTTAATTGCAAATGCAAGGACCTGCAAGGGGGTACCCTTTGTGGACCTGTTTTTTGCAATTTTTTAAAAGGATTTTAATACAGAAAACAGCTTTTTTGAACAAGGTACAGTTTTTGATTTGGTAAAGGTTTGCTTTGTTTTTGCTTTTGAAAAACATGCAATCACAATTTAAAACCATTCAACCACAATTAAAAACACTAAGGAAGAAGGGAAAAAATACAGCTGAACTGTAACTGGTTCTGATTTGTTTTCCTGCATCCATACTAAATCTCAATTAGTTCCTTTACAATTTAGCATTGGAAAATCTGATAATTTGGGAATTTTCTGAAAATTATTTGTAGCTATTGCGAATGAACCACATTTATTGCAGATGCTCTGGACCAAGGTTGATGTTTGTAATTTAAAATCAATAAGGCCTAATTTAAAATCAATAGGGGCTGAAAAATCAGATTCTGAAAATTATTTGTAGCTATTGCACGCGCTTTACTATTGTCCATCCAACATTGGACATGTTTTGTTGATATTTGGCGATGTTTTTGGCGTTTCTTAGGGCCAGTTTTTCAACGCAGGAGGAGTGTGCCACACAGACCTCCAACGCCTGGAGTTCCTACCGGGGACTGAGCTCCAGATCTGCCCCGTTGCGGGCCCCGTTGAGGGGTCCCAGCCATGGAGCTCCGAGGGACGATTCCTTGGAGGATCTCTGGAAGGAAGCGGAGTTGGAGATCCACCGCCGGAGGGCCATGGCCCAAAAGGGGACGCCTTGCCGAAGGTGATGGGTTTGTTGGCTTTGTGAATTTTCCCAAAGCAAAAAAAACTATGACAGGGAGTATAGGGAATCCTTTCTTGGGAGTATTTATGCTGAATATTGTTTTTTATGTTTTTTTTCTTTGGTTAAGTCATTTTGAGCAAATGCAAGGAAGGGTTTTCGAGTCTATGACATCTCGGATGGGAAAGGCAAGGGATCCAAAGGATCCAAAGGATCTAAGGGATCCAAAGGATATCAGGAGATGCCAAGGGTCTATCCCAGTAAGTCGGCGGAGAACTCCTGGAAAGATACGCTACAGAAGCAGGGTCGATGTTGGAAGATTTTGCTGAGCAGGAGACAGATCGATGATCGCATTTTGATGCATTGGTGTAAATGGGCCCAGAGCCATTTGGAGCGTTTGCCACCCAAGGCCGTTGTTTCACTGGTTGACTTGTCCTTCAATCAGATTTCTGCGGTTGGCTTAGAAGTTTTGCTGCAAACTCTCAGTGACGCCGACGTGCCGGTAGAAGAAATCAGCCTTCACCACAACGTGTTGAATGATGCGGCCGCCAACCAGCTGGCGCAGTATCTGCAGCGTTCACAGTACACTTTGTATGAGTTGCACCTGTCGCACAACCAGATCTCGGAGTTGGGGGCCAGGAGCTGATGGGGATTGGAAAATTGCAGATCTCCAAAAGTTTGATGATGTTTGATGCAATTATATGATATTAATGATATGCAGTTAAAATCAATTAAATTAATTAATTATAAGATATCATTTATATAAGTTCCACATCATTCAGTCATAATTCTGTCATAAGGGATGTCAGTAAGGGACATTTCTTGTTTGAGATGTTTGAGATGGTGTTGATAGAAACGTAACCACCAGTTCGACATAGTTCGACCCTGTTGAGTGGGGCTGCCAGCTTCCGCAATGTCTCAATGGTGATCATAAGACTTTAAGAGGCACGCCTTGGACTGTTGGTGAATCTTTAGCTGATACGGAAAGATATTGTTCGTTAAAGATGGTTAAAGATGGTTAAAGCAGCAAATTCTCTGCCAGGTTCAGTGTTCCAGTGCTGTAATCTATTATCCAATGGCATACATTTCAATCCAACCAGAAAGAGAAGACACATTTTGTGTACCGGACCCACTGACCCACACATTGGGGTTTTCTCAAAATGGGAGAGAACCATACAGAGACGCCACAAAAATGGCCTTTCTGAATCTGTCCTATGGCGCGATAGGAGCCTCCTCGAATCTGCAGTAAAAGCCCTGCAGAGCCCATCGGAACTGCTTTGTGGGAGCCGACCCACCGTCCGATATCCCTGCGATCGACAGGGTCAACTGGTGCCTTTGTTCCTGCGTTTGAGTAACAATCGCATTGGATTTGGCCGAAGTTCAAAGTGGGTGCAAGACTTTTTGGAGAGCATGGAACATGAGTTGTTGACCACCAGGAGACAGGTGTGGCCGGGCCGGTTTGCTAATGGCGACCATCGGTCCTGTCAATCGCCTAGGGTGGTCAAGTTTAATCCTCAATCCATCCCTTCCAGCCGGACAAAGTGAACAGATCCAATGCTAAACCAAGGTGGCCCATTTCATTCTAGGGGAGAGGGATTGTGAATCAGTATTCCGATATAATTATTCCGATCCTAATCCCATCATACCAATGATGTTCCAGATGCGTTTTTATCTCCTTTTCAAAATCATAAGTAGGATATATATTGCTTTGTATCATTATTTTGAATTATTTATCCCATATATACATACATACATACATACATACATACATACATACATACATACATACATACATACATACATACATACATACATACATACATACATACATACATACATACATACATACATACATACATACATACATACATACATACATACATACATACATACATACATACATACATACATACATACATACATACATACATACATACATACATACATACATACATACATACATACATACATACATACATACATACATACATACATACATACATACATACATACATACATACATACATACATACATACATACATACATACATACATACATATATACATATATACATATATATATAACTAAAAAAATACTTTACTTCGTGTGATCCCCACCATGACATTTATACATTTTCTTACTGGCAAATGCTATCTGACATATCTTCTGACATTCTATTTGACATCTTCTGCATCTATCTTCTGGACATATCTATCTTCTGGGCATTCTATCTGGCATATCTTCTGGCATATGATCTGGCATTTCTATCTGGCATATCTTCTGGCATTCTATCTGGCAAATCTTCTGGCATTCTATCTGGCATATCTTCTATCTATCTGGCATACATTCTATCTGACATATCTTCTGGCATTCTATCTGGCATTCTATCTGGCATATCTTATGGACATATCTTCTGGCATTCTATCTGACATATCTTCTGGCATTCTATCTGGCATATCTTCTGGCATTCTATCTGGCATATCTTCTATTCTATCTGGCATATCTTCTGACATTCTTTCTGACATTCTTTCTTTTCTTCTGCACATTCTTTGTCCCATATCTTCCTACATGAGGTCCGGCAGGGAACACTTGGCGTGGATACTCGCGGTTGAGGTCCGGCAGGGAACACTGGGCGTGGATGGTCGTGGTTGAGGTCCGGCAGGGAACACTGGGCGAGGATGGTCGTGGTTGAGGTCCGGCAGGGAACATTGGGCGTGGATGGTCGTGGTTGAGGTCCGGCAGGGAACACTGGGCGTGGATGGCGTGGTTGAGGTCCGGCAGGAACACTGGGCGTGGATGGTCGTGGTTGAGGTCCGGCAGAGAACACTGTGGATCGCGGGTCGCAGTTGAGCAAGGACGACGAGGACGACGAGGACGACGAGGACGACGAGGAGGAGGAGGAGAGGAGGACGAGGCAGGAGGAGGCGGAGGAGGAGGAGGAGAAGGAGGAGGAGAAGGAGGAGAAGGAGGAGGAGGAGGAGGCAACTGACATAAAATCTAACAACCCTCACCTGGCAGGTGGGGAAACATATACTCCCAAAATAATTCACCCAAAAATCGCCCAACATGTCCCACCGATTTCCCCTGTGTTTTTCGAAGGTTTCCCAGACGGTCTCAGACGATCCCTGGGGAGCCCTGGCGCCTCGAGAAGCCAAACTCTTCTGCGAAGCCTTGGGCGGCTTCGGCGGCTCGGCGTTTTTTTTTTGGAATGACATGGAGATGATCAAAGAATATAACAGATGCATGTCTATTAATAAAGGATATATAGTATGTACAGATATGTACAGTATATATATATATATATACAACTAATGTGTATGTACTTATATATATATACACAACTATATATATATAATTACATATACTTATATATGTATTAATGAAGGAATAACACATATTTTTCCAGACAGATGCTAATATCATGTCGTGGAATATCATGGAAATAGTTGTCAACTATCATGGATAAGCTGTAGCTGTAGTCATCAGCCAACTAGCACGGAGTTCATGCGAATGCAAGATCTACATAGATGTGCATACGCAACACAAACATGTTTTTGATTATTAGTCATCAACTCTGCAACTATTTTTCCCATGATTCTTTTCGGATATCTACCTCACAACGACCTCACTGTAGATAATGGTTGGAAAGGGAAACCGATGTTGGAATCTTCATACTTTGTGCAGATGGGAGACGCCGAGGTAGTGGTCACTTGGTTGAAACACTGTTCAGCATGTTCCCAGTTTGATGCTTGCCATTTTTTCCCTACCTGATGTAGATTTGGATCCCATATTTGTGGTGATTTGAATAGTATCCAAAAAGAATGGAAGAAGATCAATGAGAATATTTCTCTATGCATGTATCTATGTCGAGAATATTGTCCCATTTGAGATCCCTCTTGTGAGATTTCACCCAGGCTGCCACCAGTCCAGATGCACTCAGATGCATCCGGAGCTTCCGGGTCTTCCCCCTGGCCCTGCGGTGCACCTGCCCATGTTCGACCAACAAGACGTGCGTCGGGAACTTCGCCAGGGACCCAGGGAGGGCCACCGCGGCTTCGACCGCCGCCATGGTCGCCCTGGACGGGAGCGGGGCGACAGGCGCCATGGCCCGATGGACGGGAGCAGAGTGGTCCCGGCGCTGACGAGATCGGTGGAGCAGGCCATGGAGATGGGTGAAACATGACCCAGTTGTCGTTGCCTTCGTTGGTTCCGTTTAAAGCCAGCCAGCCATGCCCAGGGCCAAATGAACATGTAGCTGGATTTCATCTCAATCATCATATATAACGATTGTCAATACCTACATATCAAGCACTGGTCTTTCTAATTTGGATATCCTCTATAATTGTCATTCTACTTCGAAAAAGGCAATTTAACCAACGAGCACGTAATATATGGATTGAACATGACTGAACCAGTTCATTGGATATTAAAAATAACTACTTTGACTGGATGATACAAGCCCACTGTGGGTCTGTCTGAAAAGTGGTGTCTTCCCCCCCAAAAGAAGGATCTTTGGAACTGATGATAACATCCCTCAATATCTTGATGGTTAGTTAATCGGTGACCATGTCAAAGCCCCCCATATGTTTCTGGTTGGTGGTTTGGAACATGAATTTTATTTGTTCATTCAGTTGGGAATGTCATGATTCCAACTGACGAACTCACTCCATCATGTTTCAGAGGGGTTTAGGTCAACCACCAACCAGCTATCTATATAGATATTATAGGTATTATAACTACTATTATGATATAATCCCATTATTGATGATTATCCCATAACAAAATCCCATCATTAACTATATGTGATTCACCTACAACCCCCATGGATTAACCAATGGATGATCCAATGGATCCAATGGTCAACCACCAACCCGCCACAGGTAGATCTCTTAGACTTGGACTGGGAAGCTCCAGCCGTGGCTGAGGCCCCGGACCAAGGCGGGGATGGGATGTCCGGCTGAAAAAAGACCACAAAAAACTGTGGCAAAGAAGGGACTTTCCTATTAAACATGGTGATATCATGTGATATCTATATATATATATACATACTATATATATATACTATATATATATAATTGTATGAATTACAGTATATATATATATATATGGTGATTATCCATGGCAAAGTGTAACACATGTCCGATTTTTTGGAGGGATGATTTCACGTTTTGAATCTTTTTTAAATCGTTGATTCCCGCGGTCAACACATGTTTTTTAGGGCTGAGTTTTTTATGTTTTTGGCTGTGATTTCACCAGGTGATAGCTGGGGCATGCCTTTGGTAGGAATTGGCGCATCTTATCTTGTGGGGCTTCATACTCATAAAAGTTGGATGAAATTGATCACTAGTAAATTAAACTTAATGGAGGAATTGAATGCACTTACAGGGTGAGGTGACAGCAGGGCGACCTTTCGGGCCTTTGTTGAGGCTATGGAACTGTTACCAATTCCACCCATGGGACCAGCGACAAGCTGCTCGGCGTTGCGCCTGATCGATCTATGGTTGGATTGCAAGCAGGGACATTGATAGATCGTGGGAGACTTGGATTTTTTTTTATAAGGATGTTGCTTGACACCGGTGAATTGCAAAGTTTTTTCATTTAAATGGAAAAACCAACGATAAAGCCTTTATTTTCCGCATTCAAATTTCGGCAGCATGAGAATTCTCACAGCCATCCATACCCTCAGGATCCCTAAGGCTCTATGTGACCTCAGTAGGTGCCCACAGCATCAAGGTCATTCCATCGGAATACACCTGGTGGGTTCCATAAATTTCCAGCGGTTTGACGATTTCCATGTCCGACATTTCCTGTACGATCAATTCATTGATGTCCCGGACATCCATGAAGTATAATTTATCATAAACTCCATGTTTTCATGACCATACACTCAAAAACTTCGGTTTTTGTGGGTTTGGGGCTCCCAGATTTGGGGAACAGCGCCACTTCAGTCGTCGTCGCCTTGGTATCAGGGGCACGGCCACTTTGCTGGAAGACCTGACGCTGTCGGAAGGTTCTGAGGCCGTCAACTGGTTATGACTAACAGTTCGCCATGGTATAGATGGCCCATAGAAATAGATGGTTGACCGTTCTTAAACATGGTGATCTCCATTAGTTGGATTTAACTGGATCATCCAACATAAATTAAGGGGGTTCAACTGGATGGATGAGTTCGAACTGTGCGTTTTGGTTTTTGTTTCTGGTTGGTAAATTGCAACTGGCTCTGTGGCCCGCTTACGATGGTTCTTATTGGGGTTGTAGTCCAAGTGTCAGGATGAATTATCAGTTGACAATGTGGGGGTGAGTTTTGGAAACTCCAAGATCAAGCAGCTCACCTACTGTAAGTTGTTTGCAAAACAGTGGTTGCTGTGTAAGGCCAGCCTTGTTTTTGGGGACCCTGAATTCGGTGGAAATTTAATTGAAATGATTTACACACCACTTATTATGGTGTTCCAATTATGTCTCAGTTTGGGGAACATACCATATATGTATATATATATATATACATATTACGGACATCCAAACAGCCAAAGATTAAGGAGTCCCCAAATCAATGCCTGCACGAGTCGGACGTCGGGTCAAGAAGTCTGTTGGGTTCCCGCTCCCGAAAACGGTTTACTCTAGCAGAAGCTCAGGCTATGATTTACTCTGAAACATGATGTAATCGGTGGTTTTCTAATCAACGGCAAATATATCCAAATATTCAGATTGTTCAAAGTGATTTACTCTGAAACCTTATGGATTCTTATTGAAATACCAAGAATGACCAGCATCTCTGACTTCCGGACTCTGCCAGGTGGTTCTACAGGCTGGTAATGTGGTCAAAGTCTTGTACGAAGGACCAGCAAATGGCCTGCATCCATGGGATGATGGCGGATATGGGGAAACCATGGGAAGCCATCCATATGGGGATGTTAGGGAAGAAATCCACTTGATGTAATATTTATATATATATATAGAATATATATATATATTTAGGGGTTTAGTCACAGATTGGGGATACCCAATCTATGGCGCTCCACAAAGAGGGAGAATGATGAACCACGAGATTTGGAGTAGCCTATGTGAAGCAACAAGCCCATCCACGTCCCATCATGGCCCATCAACCCATTCTTGGGGATTGTGACCCATATCCACCTCAACCATTGTTGCAACGTCATCATCTAAGGGCAGTGTCTTCAATTGCAGTGGGCCCCTGTCGTGTCCCTTCATGTTTTTGTATGAGTTGATTGAAATGGTGAGAATATATGATAATGTGGAATAATGCCATATCATATAATGATAAAGACGACTGTAATATACTGTGATAGTAGAAGCAACAATAGTATCAACAATAGCAATAAGGATAGCAACGATCATAGTTTGAATCTGGTCGACCCATGCACTTAAATACATCCGTCCATCACCCACGATTGCAGGATCAGAAGACTTGGACGATGAAGGATATCTCTTCGTCTCTATTCAAGACTGGGAAGGTGAGAAAATTGCTCCACAAATCATGATACATGAAATGATATTCGATGGGATAAAAGCTGATGTGGGATGGTTTGTTTAAATAATTTTCTTGGTTCGGCAACGATAGGCTTTCTTTAGAATCAATGGGGAGTCCATCAATCAGTAAAAAATCATGAAACATCGCTCCATTTAATCAACTAGCGGCACTAGTGGGTCTTTCCATCAAGGGGACTAATTACAGAGACGTTCTTTTCCCCATGGGTTGATGTACCCAGCGTGGTGATTCGATTTCCCTCAAGTCATTTCCTGAGTATGATTGTGGCAGTCTGGTAGTCACTAATTAGTCACTAATTAGTCACTAATTAGTCACTATCTAGTAGTATCTAGTAGTAGTAGTATCTAGTAGTCAAAATGTGTGACATGATGCTAGGCAAGACTCACCTGTAACTTCCACGTAGTTATCGGCTTAAACTCCTCGTGTTTTGAATTCTGGGAACAGAAGGTTCACAAGAGTCATTGCATTACCAACTGCGTGAGTACTGTTGTGAACCTCCCCCAAAAAAGAAACAATCCTCCAATTTTGCCAGAAATCATGTGACATTAGAATTTATTGTAGTTTGTGCATATATAAACATTTTTTTAAAGCCATCCCAACTATTGCGGTTTGGGTTTACCACAGATGCCAGGTTGGATTCCAGCCAATGTGGTGCAATGGTGAGTCGATAGCAATTTTCGTTTCACCCCGCCGAAAATCACCTGGGGGGCTGGAATCAAAAGATGCCATGGCAGAGGTTGGCCGAATGGGATGATTTTGTATGGGATATAAGATGATATAACTATGGCGTGGGCTATTTTTACCATGGTTTTGCTGAATTTTGGATGCATGATGTTGCAGATGTTTTTTGGACCGAGAAGAGCGGGAAGAGGATGTTTGCAGAATTTTTCCCCCCCGAATCTATGCCCATTTGAATGCGGAACATGTGTTTTTCTCAAATAGCATTTGGATGCAGACCCTATCAGAATTCTATCAGTCAAATCCATTTGATTCTGGGAGTTTCCGTGCATTTACTGCAGGCTCAGGCTGCCTTGGCTGTGCAACTTGCGGCAGAACAGGACTGGGTCAGATCGGTTGAAACCAACATAGACTCCATGATCTTTGATGGTTGATCTTTTTCCGTGAAGTCTTGCCACAGTTTCGATTCGCTATTGGAGGCTTTGAATCTAATTTGACCCTTTCTTTGCAAGTGGCATCAAGTTGACCTGAAGTTCTTAGGTGCTTTTTCCTATAGTTGTTCCAATATAAACCGTCCAACCAAAAGAAGACAATGGGAACTTCAGGATCATTTTTTATGGAGCTACTGTACTATATAAGTAAGGCATAGTAAGGCCATATGTTGTGGGGATGTTCCCTTACATAGCCCTTTACATAGGCCAAAACAGGGAAAAACCAGGCCGAAAACACCTGTCGTCAGGAGCAACTGTTGGAGGCCTTTGCTGAAGCAGCTGCGTCTGGGGCACTCAGATGTCGGCCCTTGCCGTATGTTGGTTGGGATTTACCCTCTGGTAAACTAACATAACTATGGAAAATCACCATTTTTAATGGGAAATTCCACTATTTTTATGGCCATTTTCAATAGCTACGTTAAATTACCAGAGGGTACTCTGGAAAATCAACTTGTTTAATAGGTAAATCATCATAAATGAAAAAATGATCATGGATTATAGATGTTTATAGATGGTATGTCATCATGTTGATCATCTATTAATGGGGGGGATTTCCCCCTTTGGTGATTGAACGATTTGCGAACTGGAAAATAACCCTTTTGAAGCTAGGAAAAGCATCATGGTTTATCACCGAAATATCTATGGGCCATGGCTTCCAGTTAGCAAACTGTTAAGTAACTAGAGGGTAACCATCTAAAATGATCTAAAACGATCAAACATAGGGATATCATGGGGGTCTGATGGGTAACCAATGTCAACCAATGATGTCTCCGGCTGGTGGTGTCTAGGCGAGTTTTTTTCCGTCCCGCCGGGGATGATGATCAGCAATCATTGGAAAACCATTTGAGTTTCAGATTGGACCCTTGGATCCTATTAAAATGATGATTGCATGATTGCTGTTCAGATCTGTTCAGTGATTCTAGTTACATGGGACTGTCTCAAAGTCATAATATATACATAGTGTGTATATATATATACACATACATCCCTTATATAATTACATATAGATGGTTGCTGATGGTTGAATACTCTATAAACACAACCAATTTGGTGGATCCATTGGTGCCATACCCATCGAGCCTGACATGTTCGCCCATCGCCCCAGATCCGGAGATCCTTCTGCCATCAAGAAAGCGAGGGACGCGGCCAAGAAGGGTGGCGTGCCAACCAAGGAGTGCGCCAGGGCGGCTATGGCAAGACGTTGGAAATGGTGAAACATGGTGAAACATGGTGAAAATCATTGAGCATCAAGTTGAGGTTCTGAAGATATGAGTGTCACAAGTATAAAAATGATGATGGATTATCTAATTGCGATGTTTCGGATG
The DNA here is from genome assembly GCA_947184155.2 of Cladocopium goreaui. Classification (NCBI taxonomy): domain Eukaryota; class Dinophyceae; order Suessiales; family Symbiodiniaceae; genus Cladocopium; species Cladocopium goreaui. The sequence goes on from CAMXCT020006510.1 coordinate 217,737, forward strand.
ATTTAGTAGTTGTTTTGCTTTTGATTTGGACGAGCCATCGCCGGATGCATCTTGGATGGTGGAAACCACAATCTATGGTGAAACCGATGGTAAGGATGATAGGTACTGGGTATGGGTCATGAAATGTCATGAATTTGGACACCACTGTGGTGCCATGTGGCTCCACATTTTTCAGCATTTGCCATTGGGGACTGGTAATTGGGGACTGGTAATCTTGAGCCATTGCCAGAGGATCAGGGCTGATTGAGGATGGTAATGAGCTGGAAGATCAGTCGTTGCTTGCTCCATGCTCTTGTGGGAAACACCTGGACATCAGTCGTTGTATGTGTAAAACCTAGATTTTGGATTCTTTTTGTCTGTATGTTTTCTCATCCCAACACAAGACTGGTTTGACTGTAACATGTGATAGATTATTCGTGCGTTTCAATTAAGGTAAGACCCCGTCTGGTGTGGTTGTCAGTGTCTGAACATTTACCATTTTTTTTGCTGAAACATGCACATAGAATAATCATAACCATGCGACTGGAACGATGGTTAGTAGTGGTAAGTATCTTTCAACATGGTCTTATTTTAGGCTGGTGAATTCGTGTGATGTTTCCATATGTATGTCGTATGTGTATATATATACACACATATATACATATACATATATACACATACATATACATATATACATATACATAATATACATATATACATGTACAGATACATATACAGATACATATACATATACTGAATCACCTTGAAGAAGTTTTATAAAATAAAATGGTCCGTTCATCTCAAACAATGCCAGGGATGACGATTCCCTGCCGTGCAGGAGATTGCCCGAGTCTTTGCGCTGGCGCAAGCGCAGAGACCTGCAGAGTGACCAAAAAACATGTGGGATCGATGGGAGTTGATGTGGAAAAATGTTGGAAACTAAAAAAATACTGCGATGAACAGAATTGGATGAACTTAACTGGATTATAATCCAAGTTTTTTCAATATTCGGGGACAGGAGTTGATGTATTTCCAGATGTTTTCTGATGCCCAGAAAGTTTTGTGGATATGATCATTCTTGGAGCAAGAATCAAGTTGTCCAAATTCACAGTTCTTATGCGAGATCTTGGCAGGTTCACAGTAACAACAGTTTGTGCTTCACTTTCCAACTACCCTGGTGGACGTTTGATATCGACCGGATGGCGTCAAGCTGCACAGACCTTAACTTGGCCAATTCTGGCAACACACAACATCAACTGCAACTGCAGATCAATGGTTTTTTTTGCAGAATCACCTCAATTAGTGTGATCGAAGATCTGCAATCAGAACCTCGGTAGTGCATAGTGTGTGGAGTGAGAGGACAGCAATCTGTTTCCAAGCGGATACTCCCAGGTAGACTCACAGGGAATCAGACAAACATAGAAACCGTTGAACATGACGACCCTGCTGTCACAAGTCATAACCATGTATTAATTCACTTGCAGCCCTTTTCAAAAGACAGACCCCAGCAGTGTCCCCAATCATATTCTGCGTTTGTTCAGAAAGACCCCCTGCTCTTCACTCTTGTAACCCTATCCGAGATTATATCCCATATAGATCCATATAGATCATATAGATTCATATATAGCCATCTTTGGTTCAGAAAGGGCCACGATATTCTCTGCCAAGCAGAGAGCTTCGTGGCACCGTTCCGCCCTGGTGCGCCGTACTGTGAGCCCCGCATGGCATGCAGCGCATGCCGCGCCGCGACAGCGAGCGCTTGGGGCGCTCAACGTTTGGCTCCACGTCCTCGACGATCCTGGGCTTCAGCCGACAGAAGGCGTTGCAGAAGATGAGTAGCGCCGTAGGTTTGCCCGGCCTGGAACGATTGGTCAAGACCACTTCCCGACGGCCACAGGTCATGGTGGAACAGGGTTGGGGATGGAACCTGCTGAGTTTTGGGGAAGCTATAGATTGTAAACTTGACTATGAGGGTTGCTTCCTCCAATTTTAGACCAGGAAAATCCCACGTGCTTTAACCACGGCAAGCATGGTTTCCTCCAGAGATCCACAATGATGTGCTGCCGGCAGGGCATTCCACGTTTCACATGTCATTTGGTCAGACAAAAGAGAAACATGTTGGTTCCAAGATGTTCCAAGCTGGGTCAGTATTGCCAGTATTGCGTATTACAGTTGCCTTTGTGCAAGAAAACGGAGTCCTGTTCCCCGACCTTAGAATGAAACTTGTCGATGCCTGACACGCTTTCCACCCTGTCGAAACGACTAGGAGAAAGGTATGAACACATTGGGATGGCCAGGAAAGAGACAATTGGGAAAATGCTAGGAACCAGTGGGGATAAAGTGTGAATATTGTGTGAATCGTTTCCAAAGCACAGAGGGGGCCTGGGAGGCAAAACTGGAAAAGACTTGGGAAAATGAAAAGGTTGGGAAAAAGATGAGAAAGATTTGGGAAATCTATGGGAGTGTCGTTGTGAACCAGTTGTATGGTAAATCCACGGGATGCATTCCACATCTTGGATGTTTGTTATTCACTTTGATTGACACTCTACTGCCGCAGAGAGAGGCAAGGATTTACCAGGGATTGACCCAGGATTGAGTTGGGAACAACTTGGGGATATGCTAGGGTTTCTCTAGGATTTCCGTGGGTGTCACTGTGCAGTAAAGCCACCCCTGTTTAGAGCGACCATCTGAGTCAAGCGCAAGTAGCTGGCTCTGGGTGCACATGTTTGATGCGAAACACCGCTGCAAGTGGTTCTGTATAGCCGCTGTAAACGGTACCCACTAGTGATCGTGCCATCACGTGTCCATGCTTCTATGCCTGTGGATTTTCGGACTTATAGAGGGTCAACAAAGAACATGCGTGATCAGTTGGCCAAAATATATTTGGCGGTACTATATGTCTTAACGTGTCTCACCATGTATTTAGACCAATCGGATGCAACAGCACTGATATAGCGAGGTCGGCAAAATTCAGTTTGCCCTTTATACAATTGACTGAACTTTCAGATTAATGATTGAAGGGTCATCTACCCCATGATGAATGAGTCATATGAGCCATCTATCTTTCATAAAACTCAACAAGGTTTTCTGGACAGATCGCAGAGCGGGGTGCTTGGGTACCACAGGATAGGGATCGTCGATTCTGTTTCCGACAGGACAGGACTGTAATGGTTTCTCCTATGTTTTTTAGGTATACAAAGGTAGATATATGATGATATATATGTAGAATTTATGTAGATATTCTCTTCGCTCACTTTCGGTGATGGCCACCCATGGGGATATGGGCGATCCATGGCGATCCATTGTCCTGCTTGTTGAAAACTCCGTGCCTTCCTGGAGACTTTGTTTAATTCAAATTGTCTAGTTGGCTTGGTCCAGGGGATATCGCCTGCAATGGCAGTTTGAAACGGGGACAATGATTTTCGCAACCATGGCAAGTTCATTTTCAGGCCCCATTTGGTCCATTTACATTGGCCATCTACGAAATCACTTCATCGCCAGGTGACGGAGGACGTGTGTCCTTCCCGCAACGTGTTCCATCTCTCGGCCGGGAAGATGATGGCACTGCCACGACCGGCCTCGAATCGACCGCGCTTGCTGGCCACAGCGTACGATTCGGATTGGAAACTGAGGTGTCTGGAGTCTTTTAAAATCTTTTAAAGGGGGAAAAGGGATGGAAACGGGGTTGGAGATGGTTTTGGTGAAAGCGGGTGGATTTGTTTTCATTAAGAGAATAAGACGGTGGATGATGGTGGATGATGGTGGATGATGGTGGATGATGGTGGATGATCATTTCAACGTTTTTTTGCATTTATACTGTACTGTAGGACTGCAGACTGTAGGTGTGCTGTTTTCAGAAATCCAGAAATCCAGTCCCTTCAATTGTAGAGACACTAGCCTGGCAGTCTAGGTGCCCAATAGCATACTGATGTGATGGTCTTGGAGGCTGCCATGGTAGGACAAGACTTCATAATCTTCATAATCTTCATAAACATGTATACTTCATAAGCATGTATAATACTGTATATCCTCGTGTGACCATTGGTTCGATGATTGGTTATCCCATTAAAACCTCTATGTATAGAGGACTTCCATGGATTCACCATTGCCACGTTACCATGATGCCTACGTGATACTGTCCAGACTGGATTCAGTTCCAGGCGCACGTATACTCCATCAACATTGGTGAAATGTCCAAAGTAAGAGTAATCAATATGTCAATGTAATTAATTAAACAATTAGTAGTCATAGTAGTCATAATAGTCGTTGTAGACATAGTAGTCATAGTAGTCGTTGTAGACATCTTTTTGGACCAGGTCGACCAGTTATCCCCATGCCAGGCCGGACCTTTTGCAATCCAAGCCACATCTGGATGGTGACAGCGATTGGTTTCGCAATGTCTTGGGCAAGCGGAAACTCGGCGGATTCGCTCGGAGCACTCGGGGGAGTTTTTTGGATGATGAATCTGGATGTGTTTTGTTGTGTCTTCAGTCTTTTTTTTGGCTGAACGATTCTGAATCGACCACATTTCACCAAGTTCTTGTTGTGTTTTGTTATGTTTTGTTCATATTTTGAAAAGTGGTGGGGATGGATATTGGAGGTGGACATGTATCATGTCATCAATACGTGGGATTGCTTCAGATGATCCAACCCCTCCATGGGCCCATGGGACTCCAATTTCGCCATCATATCCGGCCACCCCGCCAGCGACACCGATATGCCAAGGAAACAAAAAGGACATTTGGCTGACAGAATGAGGTGCTGGGCTGTCCATGTCGGAGAAACTCCATTGGTTCATGATGGGCTGATGGTCGACTTTGCGGAATAGAGGATGAATGGTGGATGGTCAAACCATGGGTTCTTGTTTGCGCAAACCAAAGTTCCACTTGTCATAAATTGCGCAACTTGATCTCATGGGCTTAAAACACGCGTTGTCCTTGGTAAAATCACCATAGAAAGCATGGTGTGTTTCATCATGTTTCATCCAAAAAAAACAGCAGAACTTCACCACCAGCCACTGGCCACCGAATGGCCAGGCCGGATTTGGTGGCTGCCATTCTGGAAGACGGCGGCATCTCGGAAGAGCCGTATCACTGGGATCCCCTGCGGGATCTCAAGGTACACGGCTGTAAGGACGCCAAAATATCCCAAAAGCATCGGTGGTGACAAAGAAGTGTGAGTTTATATTATTTTTTAAATTATATATGAGTTTCTTGGAAAATCATGTTTTTGTCGAAATTCCGAAAAGCAACTTGTTTTTATGTGAGTGCTGGTGCTGCCAAGATGTTATACGTATAACGTCGTATAACTCTTCGGCAGTGACCCCTAAGAACTGATGGATCTCCCCCCGATCGAAAAGTGATGATATGTCCTGAAACATCCGGACGGCTGAACCACACGGGACAATGCCACACCACATGAGCCACGTTCTAAACCCTTGTGGACATTTAGAACATGGCTCACATTATGGAATATGATTGAAGCCAATTGCACTATTCCATAATTTGCCCACCCTGAGTAAGAATCACCTGGCCAATGCTGGCCACAAAAAGGACAAGGTGTAGGACAAACTCGGTCGGGGGTTCGCTTGGAGTGCCGGAAAGTGGATCGCTTGGAACGCCGAAAAGTGTCACCCACAGGGACATAAGAGATACATAGCGCTAGAGATAGCGCTAAATGGATGCATTCATAGCCTACACGCGCTTCCGCACTGAAGCACGCAGTGACATGGGCAGATGCACGCAGACATTCCACGCCTTAGAGCCTTCGGGCGCTCGGAGTGCTTCTGCTCTCCGAGCCTTTAAACCACATACCCTCTGGTTATTTCAAAATAGCTATTGAAAATGACCATAAAAATAGTGGATTTTCCCAATAAAAATGGTGATTTTCCATAGTTATGTTAGTTTACCAGAGGGTAACAGATCATAACAGATCATAACAGAACATCCCATTACATTACATTGCATTACATTACATGACACTAAGTCACACACCATTACATTACACAACGTTACATGACGTCACTTTACAAGACAGTACAGAACATGCCATTACTTCACATAACATACCATTACAATACATTACATTACGTTGCATTACAGGACATGACAGTACATTACATACCATTGTATAATTAGATTACATTACATCACATCACATTCCAGTACATACCATTACAGCACATTACATTTCATTTCATTTCTTTGCTTTACATTACATTACATCACATTACATTACATCACATCACATTACATTACACACCATTGCATTACAGTACATTACATACCATTGCATTACACACCTACATTCCTACACACTTACATACCTACATACCTACATACCTACCTGCATACATAGAGACATGCATACACACACATAGCTTGCAGAAAAGGTGGGTTAAAAGATACAGACAGACAGACAGACAGGCAGACAGACAGACATACAGAAATACATAAATTCATAAATACATCAACACATAAATACATAAATACATAAATACATAAACACATAAACACATAAACGCATAAATACATAAATACATAAATACATAAATACATGCATGGATGATCATAGATGCATGCAAGCATTGTGCCATGCATGCACATACACAGGGACGCATACACAAACATATGTACATAGAGCATGCATGTCAGCATGGCAATCCAGGGCTGGTGTGGAATCGCGGGACGCATGAATGGGACTGATTTTCTTCCCCATTTCTGATAGTTTTGTGAGTACAAGGAGGCGAACCATCGAATTGACATGTTGACCTCGTTTGGAATTAATTATTGAAGGTTCTGGTCAGAAGACCATTCTTATGTCTCTGCAGGCGTTCAAAGACCTCAAAGTGATATGAAACGCCTAAAAGGCGTCATTCTCCGGTGCTCTAATGTAACCATGCTGGTCCCCTAAACCCACCCCGTGTCCCAGTCCTGTGTCCTCAAGTCAAACCCTAAAGGTCTCATTCTCTGGTGCTCTAATGTAGTTCACCATGCTGGTCCCTAAACCCACCCCATGTCCCAGCCCCGTGTCCCCAAGGTCTGTATATCAGGTTTTTATTGGAATCCACCATGCTGGTCCCCTAAACCCACCCTCCCCACTTGTCCCCTAAACCCACCCCATGTCCCAGCCCCGTGTCCCCAAGTCAAACCCTAAAGGTCTCATTCTCTGGTGCTCTAAGTGATCCACTTTTTTGTTGCTCTAAGTGATCCCATGGTGCTCTAAGTGATCCGGTGCTCTAAGTGATCCACTCTCCGGTGCTCTAAGTGATCCCTTAACCCGTCAAACTCACTCAACAATCCCAGCGACACGCGGTGTTGTCGGATGTGTTTGTGATTTTGGTGCCAGTACCGCAGAGAAATTGTCCCATCCACTGGAACCAATCACAGTCACTCAAGTATAATCGATTGCTGTATAGATGATTATATATTGTCTATATAATTATATAATATCATATATACATATTGTGTATTAATTTGTATAACAAGTATAATATCAATATATTAATATATATATATTGTTATATAAACTAACATAGCTATTGAAAATGGTGATTTTCCATAGTAACCCCCTCGCCCCTTTCACAGGACTCTGACTGTTCCGACTCCTCGGACTCCATGTCGAGCTCCGAGAGTATGGGCATCGCAAGCCTCGCCATCGTGGCCAGGTGCCACCAGGAGTTGTAGTGTATATATTGTTTAATATTGTATATCTATTTATATGTATCATATGTGTATTCATATATGTGTTCATATCTGTATTCATATATGTGTTCATTTATGTGTTCATTTATGTATTCGTATATGTATTCATCGATGTATTCCATATACTGTACAATTTGAAATAAAACTTTGCCAGCCTCTGAGTGGACCAAAAGCAAACCTAAAGTTCTGTTTGGCTCGAAATTTCCCAAACATACTGTCCTGGTGGATGGTGGGATAGTTATCACCATTTTGACGCACGCAAGGTGAATGATAGTGATGAGTTGGCCCCACAAAAGACGTCCCAAGCCAGTTTTCTCAAAGCTGATTCCCCTTGCATGTGCAAACATACACCCCCTATTGAGACAGAAATTTCCACATACCGTACAGCTGACAGCCTGTGGCCATGTTTTTTTGCTAAAAACATGTGGCCATATGTTTGGCATCTACATAGAATCTACAGCCATGGCCATGACATTACTTTGAGTCCTCTACAGCCCTTACGGTTCAGTTGAACCAAATTGAACCAACAAAAAATGAAGTTTACCGTGTTTATACCTCCCTCCAAATATCAAGTCGGTATAAAAGCACTAAACATACTAAACCTATGGGGTAAAACACATAAAAACACCATAAAAATAAGGTTCCAATGCCAACCCCCTCGGGGATAGGTTGGGCCGCCGCCGCAGTGGCATTGGCAACGAGAGCCGTGCCTCGCACCGCGCCCAACGCCGAGCCTCTCGAAACGTGCAGGGCCCGCGAAAGGACTGCGGTGGAATGGATGGTTTTAAACTGGAAATCACACTTGTGGTTTTAAGTCTTGAACCATACCGATTGGTGGTTTCCATGTACTGCACATATATATATAATTATATATATTTATCGAAATCGTAATTTCAACATATCGTTGGACATGACTACGATGTAGATTGGAACTTGTAACAGGAGATCCGCAAATTCAGCTGGAGAGAATTTTCAACTGGGATTTAGATGATTTACTTTAAGAACCAGAAGGAACTGAACTGAAGCAGAGAGAGGAAGGTGTATTGGTCTATATAGACTGATTCAAGCAACATCAACTGGTTGGTTTTTCATCCGGCATCATTTTAGCGTCCTCATTCGGATGATGAACTGAATGGAATCATTTGTTAGTACTTGGTCAATTACCTGTCGGACAGGATATAATACATTGTACGGTACGAAGTCAAAGACACTCTGTTGGTATCATTGCTGTATATTCCTATGATCACCACACTCACTCACTTGGGATGTCGTTTGCAAAGGACGTCCTTAAGCTTCAAAACCGCTGAAGGTTTTAACAGTTCCACCAAGGCCTCAAGGAGTCCCTAGCATTCCGGGATCAACCCCCATCTAATTATTTATGATTTTATATGATGTTCCCATTCAAACCTCCATGATCTCCATTTCTAGGGGATTTACCTTAATGGCATGTTTTGGTTTAAACACAGTTACACCGTTACACCTCCACAATGCCGATCATCACTGTTTCGAGTCCGCAAAAATCTCTGTTGCGTTATCACGATATGGCGATCAAACCCCGTACGGTACGTACCCTGATAATTTCACAATGACTACCCTCTGGTAAACTAACATAGCTATGGAAAATCATCATTTTTAATGGGAAAATCCACTATTAATGGTCATTTTCCATAGCTACGTTAAATTACCAGAGGGTATAGTTTTCACATGATTGTTCTCGACCCTACACCCCAATAAGACATCAACAATCATTGCCGCGATATCACCAATTGCTTCCAGGGAACACGATTCATGGTGTCCTTTTTCCTAGAGCCCGTCCATTGGCACCATGGTTTAGGACCCCTTGGAAGGTGAACCCCCTAAAAATCGCCATGTTGTGTCCTACATCCCCATGTTTGATGTTAAAACCATCCCTTTTTACAGCTGAACGGCAGTTATGGCCCTTTACCCGTTATGAGTCTGTTGTAAGCTCATGTATGGAAAGACAACATACAACAACCCCATATAAAATCATTAAAAAAATATATATAAATCACCATAAAAATCACTGGTTGGTTGGCCTTGAACTGGGCGTTGAATCAGACCACATCAGTTTTTTCCAGGAGAAGCCGAAGGAGGCGCCCAAGGTTGAGCCTCCGGAGATTTTGTCCTTAGCCAAGCTTTCGGGGAAGCATAACATCCCCCTGCAGGCGAGGATGCAGCAGGATGGATGGAAATCTATTCTCGACGCCATGTTTTTGTTGGGGGTATGTACTGTACATTATGTATGTATGTTTGCCATGTTCCTAATTCAGCTTAATTTTGGGGTAAATGTTAGTAAGATTTAGTAAGCATGACATGCGTGGAGCATTTGGAATGGGATGGCTGGGCTGGGGTGAAGGGTTTCACTTCAGGACCCAAAGAGGGCAGACAGACTTACCTTCTCAGCAAAGTAGCAACGAACAGTGCCAAACTCACCAAGCTGCATACATCACCGGGCAGTAATCTAAGTTGACAACTCAAATTCCCCAGCTAGATTTGGGTTATTGTGGGGTTCCTCTTACAACTCTGGGAACCCCAAAAAATCCCAAAGTGGTTTTATCATCCTTTTCCCCATTTTTTTTGCAATTTGGGTTGGGGGTACACCCCAAAATTTTCGAAACAGTCGCCCATCTTCGCCATGCCGAGCCTTGAGGTGAGTGAACAGGCTTTCAGCTGGTGGTTTCAATTCGCCACTCTGGATGGCTTCACCGGCACCGAGGTGGGGAAAGCAGCCAAGGCGAAAAATAGAGATATGGGGCCAAGCACGGCGGCCAACCCGGATTTTGCAGTCTCTTTTTCTTCGTATTCAACGTCATGTTTGAATCTCAAAAATGTTTGAATGTGATGTTTCAACGTCATGTGAATGTCAAAATGTGAAGGTCAGGTTTGAATCATTTTGAACTCCCCAATTCCCACAGTTTCTGCCATAAATCAAGGTATCCCGTCGGATTCCTGCCCGAAGGTTCATCTATAGTATCTCCCAAAAATATATGTAAAATAAGTCATTTGCCATTATAATATAATATAATATATTACATTATATTATATTACATTACACTATATTATATATATTTATATATTATATATTATCTCTATAACAAATCCAACGTTCTTTGAGTCGGATACTCATCACTTTTCTGTTGCATTCCAGGCAGAGGTCCTGGATGGCCTGGAATTCGCAGTGCCAAGCCTAGGGTTGATGTCGCACGATGCCTTCGTTCAAGCCTGTTGCGCCATCAGCGATGTGGACAACCCCAGGCCATGGGCTTTCCCATGGTGAAACCCTGGTGACCGGTGACACAAACGAGGTTCAGAAACGGGGAAGAAACCAATGGAAAAGACACGCACTGGAAAAGCCATTGGTTTCTGGCTCGATTGATCAGACATATCCAGAAATGAAGGTTTCCTTTTCAAAGCAGCCTCAATAAACCGTTGGTTTGGCATGGTTTGGCAATTTAAACTGACTGGTTTCCCTTCTATTGTCGGGATCCCATATTTTTTGCGAACTGTGATTTTTTCCGCGGGTTGTTCCAAGGCTGTTGGACATGGAGTTTGTGGGAAGCGTCCTGCTGAGCGTTGCCGAATGTTTGGAGAACTTTGGGAACTCCGGCCGTGATCCTGCTGACGAGTCGCCTGGCAGATGGGCCGCTGGTGATTTTTCACAGCGAACTGGAAGTCATGGCCCATTGAATAGATTTGATTTACAGCCTCTTAGGAATGTTCAATTTCTGTGGTAAGAGACAAATTTTCCAGAGGGCAAAGTTATTTTCCAACAGGCTTCAGGATATTCGCATATATTCGCTGCATTGAAGCACCAGGATATTACGGGAATTGTTGTCAGGATTGTGGGTCAAATTTGCTGGGTCAGGAGCGCATATCTGGTAGTTAAGCAAGGCACTGTCCAGACTGGAGCCTAGCCCTGCTTATGTTGGGGCAATGGAAGATACTGGAGTCTCCAACTTTTGGAGTAAACTTATCAACACCAAAAGAAAACTGCTATTGAAATAGAATGGAATAGGGGCATGAATGATGAATCATCAATAATCATCATCAGTAGACCTTAAGTGATTTTAGACATATAGCATCATATGGCACATTTTCTGGGTAGCAAATTAGCAAACGATATAAGCCAGTGACTCGTCCATTTTTTTGGTGTTTCGGACATGCTGACGAGAAAGCCCAGGAGTCTCAACGGTCGCTTAGACTTTGTCGAGTTCCTGGCCTTTTTCCACAAGTTTTGCTTCTCCGAAGAGGCAATCCTTCGGTGATGAGAGGTTTGTTGCCAGATACTTGAGGGTACCAAGTGCTTCATATGGGTATGGGTCAATACCTATAGATACATTTTTAGTGGGATGAACATCCATTTACCAGCTATTTTGATGTTCACCAGGGGTACAAGGTTTTGACACACTGCCATATTTTCATGAGGATGAAGAATGGAATAGCATTTGTTCAATGGGTTGATGAATAATGATGGAATGACCAACCATGGTGATATATGGTTAGATTATCATGGTGATTCAACCAGCAAACATATGGGATTTATATTGGATTTATTGGGAATATATGGGAACATAACAAAAATGGGGAATAAATGGGGATACAAACCAACCAAAATTTGTATGCCCACAAGTCATGGCACTTTTGATGGGGAGAATGCTGATAATTCATTCGTGCAATTGGGGTAGCCTATTTTCAGAGCATATTATGCGGAGACAGGGTCGTTTAGACCTCACGCCGTGACGTCAAAAAAAGAAAGTGTAGGATTGGGGGAATATGGCCAAACATGCCTGGTTCGTGAATTAGTGCAATTTATCCAGAACCATGATAAATGGAGGCATGATGGAATATATCACCAAAAACATTATATCTGGGTTCGTCTCCAAATCTGACCCACAATTTGTAGCAACACGATGATTCGAACATGATGATAAGCCATAGCACCGTGTTGCGTATCTTTTTGTGACAACAAAGTGGGACTGTGAGACCAACCATGTGGGAAGATACAGTTGGATATATTTCCTGACGTTTTTTTTTGTACATGTTTAATATGGTAATATGAGTCAAAATCCTGGCACCTAGAAGAGTACTGTAGATTAGCTGCAAGAAATGAAGGTTTTTTTCTTCCCCAAATATGGTAACAGCCAATGGGTTTTGAGTCAATGACCCATCCCCCAAGGGGCCCCTGAGAGATGGATCTCCAATGCCTCGATGCAACAAGCTGTTTGTTTTTGAAGCGACAGCACGTAAAAGTAAAAAAAACCTTCAAACTCATATCTAAACATATATATAGAAAAAAACTTCAACCAGTGCTTGCATTCTCAACATGTCTCAACTCAGTGGTTTGCCTTCTCGTTTTTTTTGCGAGCTTGGTACAGTGACTGCAATTGACTGCAATGGAGGTATGCTCCTTGGTCTCTGGTGAAAGGCTGGCCTTCCTTGACGCAGATCATGTCGAAGGTAAATCTGCACGGGCTGTGAAACAATCCCTGGCTGTGCAGCTTGGCATTCCCAGATTCCGGCAGCGCCTCCATGTCGAAGATGGATCCCGCCAAATCCTGGATGATGAGGTGTTTGCTGACGCTCCAGGGAAGGTCCTGCTAGTCCTTTTGGCATTTGCGGAACCTGACGGAGAAGCAGACTCACTGATGCTTGCGGCATGTAGAAGCAACAATTTCATGACACTTGAAGAATTGCTACAGCACCCACGAGACCCCAATGAAGAAGATGAGTTTGGGAGGGCATTGTTAAGCCATGCAGCTGCTACAGGACATGTTCAGACTATGCAGCTGTTGCTTGAAGCAGCTGCTGACATAAATTCGCAAGACATATACGGGTCAACACCACTGGTGCATGCACTTTATATGCTGCAAGACCCTGTCGAACCTGCCCGCTTGCTGATTGAAGCAGGTGCTGACAAGAACCAGGCCAAGACAGACGGAGCAACTCCATTGTTCATTGCGTCTCAGAATGGTCATGTGGAAGCTGCCCGCTTGCTGATTGAAGCAGGTGCTGACAAGAACCAGGCCAAGACAGATGGGGCAACTCCATTGTTCATCGCGTCTCAGAATGGTCATGTGGAAGCTGCCCGCTTGCTGATTGAAGCAGGTGTTGACAAGAACCAGGCCAAGACAGACGGGGCAACTCCATTGTTCATTGCGTCTCAGAATGATCATGTGGAAGCTGCCTGCTTGCTGATTGAAGCAGGTGCTGACAAGAACCAGGCCAAGACAGACGGGGCAACTCCATTGTTCATTGTGTCTCAGAATGGTCATGTGGAAGCTGCCCGCTTGCTGATTGAAGCAGGTGCTGACAAGAACCAGGCCAAGACAGATGGGGCAACTCCATTGTTCATCGCGTCTCAGAATGATCATGTGGAAGCTGCCCGCTTGCTTGTTGAAGCAGATGCTGACAAGAACCAGGCCAAGACAGACGGGGCAACTCCATTGTTCATTGCGTCTCAGAATGGTCATGTGGAAGCTGCCTGCTTGCTGATTGAAGCAGGTGCTGACAAGAACCAGGCCAAGACAGACGGGGCAACTCCATTGTTCATTGCGTCTCAGAATGATCATGCGGAAGCTGCCCGCTTGCTGATTGAAGCAGGTGCTGACAAGAACCAGGCCAAGACAGATGGGGCAACTCCATTGTTCATCGCGTCTCAGAATGGTCATGTGGAAGTCGTTTGCTTGCTGATTGAAGCAGGTGCTGACAAGAACCAGGCCAACACAGACGGGGCAACTCCATTGTTCATTGCGTCTCAGAATGGTCACTTCGAAGTTGTCAGCGTGCTGGAGTAGTCGTGTGCGGTACTGACACGCGTGATCCATCAAATACTTGGTCTTGAGGCTGTGTTTGTTTCGATTTAGTTTGGTGTGTTCTAGATTCGAGATGTATTTTGAGCTGTCACTATCATGGCTTTTCGTTTGCCTGGTAAGTTTCTGGGACACTTTTGCATCAGCGATCAGCCAAAGCGGGGCATGAGAAAACTGCGATATCTCTGTCTTCATGAGAGGGCCGCTGCCCCCTTTTTCAGGGTTGTTTTTTTGCAGCTTGGTTTCTGATGAAAGCCTGGCAGTATAACTGTGCCTGGTGGATTTATGCTGTGCCCTCATCATTCTTTGGACATCGGATTGTTGAACTGGATTGAATTGGCCGCTTTGGCCGCATGGAATTCCAAGATCTTCCAAGCATATCCCGATGAAAGGCTTTGAAATATGTGAATTTTCAAGCAACTCTTCTTGCACATGATTCAAAATTTCCGACTCGTGTAATATCATAACATATCACTTAACTATCTCAAAATTTGGTGAGCCAAGCCCCGTGCTTTGTTTGAGTGTAGCACATGTACCACCCAACATCCACGACACCACTCCCAAGCCGTTGGCAGGTTCTGATTTCTCGCTCGGAGCGCGAAGTGCGACACCTGGCGCGGAAGCACGGCTTCAGTTTTTTGGACATCGATGCCTTGAAGAAGGACTTCGATAAGGCCGGTGTTTTTCTATGGATATCTATGATATTCTATGATTATTTGGATTACTACCAGTATGGATATATGGCCCTTAAACAAATATACTATGGATATCGATTTGGTATGATTGGAATGATGGTCCATAAATGTAACATATCCACTCTATGATCCACTCTGCATCTTCCGCGCAGACAGCCACATCGTTTGGTTCGATAAGGCCTTCTCTTGGTATGCACCCGCGATCTTTCAGCACCAGTGAATAACACGATGTGGTCACGTGGAGCCATGCAACGATGAATAAGGTGGGCTAGATTTCGGAATCCCATGAGTACATCAATCATCATCAATCAGCAAATTAAATGAATTAGTGTCATATATTATTACTCACCACTCTCATGGATAACATCTCCCTAAAATCCCAGATTCAAAAGTATGTACATTTAGCCCCGGTTCCGGGCAGTGTTCCGGGAAGCACCCTTCGGCGTTGGTCACGGTAGGCAGATCGGCGTGGAGAAGGCAAACTGAAACACGACGAATTTATAGGGCTGATGACTCGATTGATGAAACTCCCTGCTGGGCAAGAGCTTCCTGACAAGAAGAAGAAGGAACTCTGGATCACAGCCACACAAGGCTGGCGGAAGCAGTTGGACCTCGATGCCTTCTTGGGTTTCTATGCCCACTTTGGAAGGTGAAGGTAGCAAAAAAGGCTACATCTACCTATTTTCAATGCCAACTTGAGGGCCCTGGATAAGGGCCAAGCTATGACACCATTATCCTATATTATACTAAAGAGGGATGTGGCATCCATTTAGTGGCTATTTCTAGGGTTCACCAGGGCATCTAGGGTTTTGACACCGGAATATTTTCCTGTGACAACTCAATGGATACTGTTGCTTGTGCCTCACTATGGCTTTCCCCGGCATTTCTTTTGTCAAGACGTTGTCAAATATTATTTGTCATCCCACGAATTGGCTTCCAGAAGGAAATCAATTCAATATCGAAGAAAATGAAATGGATGACCCCCCAAAGGGGGAAAATAATATTGAAGAAAAAATGTGCAAAATATCAAATGTTAGATATTTTTTTATTTAAGTCGTCCTCTCTCGTAGAAAGCCGCCTGGGTGTGAAGTGCATGTCGTGATTTGATACATTGAACGACATATGCATCGTTGACAACATAAGCATTGAACGGCGTGTGGCTCAGGCCCAAGAATGAGGATTAGATGCGTCCAGTCGCCCGGGCGAGAGCTTGTTGTGGTTTTTGTTGCATAGCATTCCTCCTTGCCCAAATCCCTGCCCAATAAGAGGAAAGAAATAATTTCCATAAAAATAATACGTACATGGTAATTCGTACCTTTAAAATCCTAAAATAATATTTGTTAAAATTTATACGATTATTAATATGTTAACCTTTCGTACGCATAAAATATTTAATATTTCCAAATAATTGTATACAGGATCTTTGAATATGGCATAATCGATTATAAAAATAAATATACTAGGTAATACCCAACCCGCACCAAAACGGAAATTTCGAAAAAAATAAAATCTACTATAGGAAAAAAATAATCTATAAGAAAATTTTTGAAATCCAGAAACACAGAAATTTTAAAATTATAAAATACATTAACAAATAAATAAATAATATTTAAAAATAAAATAATATTAAAAATTAAATATATAATTAATTAAATAATTTAATAAACTAATGAACCGAAATTAATAAAATAATATAAGAATAAAATAATAAATTAATAAAATAAAAATAATAAAATAAAATATATTTTAT
>CAMXCT020006510.1:235893-250893 GCA_947184155.2 Cladocopium goreaui
CTTTTCTATTTCTCTCTTGAAGGCGAGAGCAGGGGCAGTGCCAACGAGACGGCACGAAACGCAACCCTTTCGCACGAAATGAGGTTCGATCGTCAAAAATTGAGGTAAAATTCCGATTTCAACTTGTCCCGCGCAACGCTTTCGCACGAAATGAGGTTCGATCGCCAAAAACTGAGGTAAAATTGCGATTTCAACTTGTCCGGCGCAACCCTTTCGCACGAAATGAGGTTCGATCGTCAAAAACTGAGGTAAAATTGCGATTTCAACTTGTCCCGCGCAACCGGTGAACCCTTTCGCACGAAATGAGGTTCGATCGGCAAAAACTGAGGTAAAATTGCGATTTCAACTTGTCCCGCGCAACCGGTGAACCCTTTCGCACGAAATGAGGTTCGATCGGCAAAAACTGTGGTAAAATTGCGATTTCAACTTGTCCCGCGCGACCCTTTCGCACGTCCCTTTCGCACGAAATGAGGTTGGATCGCCAAAAACTGAAGTAAAATTGCGATGTGTGTAAAAGCGTCTGGGTGTAAAAGCGTCTGTGTGTAATAGCGTCTGTGCGTAAAAGCTTCTGTGTGTAAAAGCGTCTCTGTGTAAAAGTGTTTGTGTGTAAAACTGTTTGTGTGTAAACTTTTGTGTGTGAAAGCGTCTGTGTGTAATAGCGTCTGTGTGTAAAAGCTTCTGTGTGTAAAAGTGTTTGTGTGTAAAAGCGTTTGTGTGTAAAAGTCTCTGTGTGTAAAACCCTCTGTGTGTAAAAGCGTCTGTGTGTAAAAGCGTCTGTGTATGTCTGTGCGTAAAAGTCTCTGTGTGCAAAAGTGTTTGTGTGTAAAAGCGTCTGTGTGTAAAAGCTTCTGGGTGTAAACGTCTCTGTGTGTAAAAGTGTTTGCGTGTAAAAGTGTTTGTGTGTAAAAGCGTCTGTGTGTAAAAGCGTCTGTGTGTAAAAGCGTCTGTGTGTAAAAGCTTCTGTGTGCAAAAGCGTCTGTGTGTAAAAGTCTCTGTGTGTAAAAGTGTTTGTGTGTAAAAGGGTCTGTGTGTAAAAGCGTCTGTGTGTAAAACCCTCTGTGTGTAAAAGCGTCTGTGTGTAAAACCCTCTGTGTGTAAAAGCGTCTATGTGTAAAAGTCTCTGTGTGGAAAAGCGTCTGTGTGTAAAAGCCTCTGTGTGTAAAAGCGTCTGTGTGTAAAAACGTCTGTGTGTAAAAGCTTCTGTGTGTAAAAGCGTCTGTGTGTAAAAGTCTCTGTGTGTAAAAGTGTTTGTGTGTGTGTAAAAGCGTCTGTGTGTAAAAGCGTCTGTGTGTAAAGCGTCTGTGTGCAAAAGCGTCTGTCTGTAAAAAGTTCTGTGCGTGAAAAACTTTTTGAAAGATACGATGCAAAAGATACGATGCCATATAATATTGTCTTGATACTACTCTTCTCGTCTGCCTGTAATACATCTTTAATATATTGTCTTGTAATATAGTGTCGCCATACTAACAGCAGAAGAAGACTCTGCTCCTCTACGCTCTCGGGCCATCCGTCGTCTAGTTTTAAATATAGATATTTATATATATATATTAAGATAATTATATATAATTATGTTTGATATAATTATATATTTATATATATATAAATTATTTTATATAAATATATATTTATATAATATTTATTAATATTTATTATTTATAATAATATATCGATATAAAATTATTATTCTAATCAAATTAAATTAAATAAGAATAAAAATCGAAATCAACATATAATAATATATATAAGATACCGCAAGATATAAATTAAATTAAATTTTAAATTATATATTTTTTCGAATCAACATATTTTTTTTATATTTTTTCGATTAATTAATATAAAATATCAAATACAATATTAAACATATGGATATCATCGGAATCATATCTATATATTGATATATAGAATCCAAAATGGGGGAAGAAATATACATATATCGTATCCAGAATCCCAAAAAATAAAATCTCCAATCCCGTAAGGATTTTCCTTTCTTATTGCCCCCAAATTTCGTGTGTTGGTTGGGAATATGTGTTATTGGTAGCAGAACCGATAATCCCGGCATAATAGGAATTTCTACTGCATCAATATTGATTGTAGCCATGGCAATTGGCATTGGGAAATGACGAAAAAAAAACATGGAAATCTGAATGACCAGGCCAACGATTGTGAGTTTATGGAAATCATCATGCACAATAATTGCCACAATCTGGGCCCCGACATTGTTTTAAGGAACTAGGGCGTTGAAAGAAGGGATCGAATTATAAGTCACCTAATCATTTACTGTTGGGATGCTCAAAATCCCCAGGCTGCGGGAAATTTCCCAACCTCTGCTGGATGATTTTTCGCCCCTGATATATGCCACGGTTCAGTTCCATTATATATATTCCATTTGATATAAGACAAGATCCATGGGCAAATCGAGGGCATACACGAGGATACAAATTGGATAAAGTGGGAAAAACCGCAACGATTTTTTTGCCGACTTTCACGCCGAGCTGGTGGCCTAGGAGGTTCAAGAGAAGGACGTGCGAATCAAAATTATCAAAACTGAAACAAGCCCTCACCGTCTTGACGGGGGATCAAGAGGGACTGCAAATTGGCAGCCGATGAAACGTTCACATTCTGAACTTAGTCTTGAAAAATGATGTGCGGAAGCATGAGCCAAACACCTAGCGGTGAGTTTACTCAGGGCACAGTGGTGAACTGCTAGCAGCCTCATAGTATGCTTGACGCTTCACGCATCGGCAGGATGGATGTGCCCGGCCACCCGGCATCTGGGGGTACAACCAAATCACCTGCAACACGAGAACAGCTAAGATCACCATGAAGATCAGTAGCTGGGTTAGCGAGTAGTACCTCGCACTGAGCAATGTTGTGCAACATGTCACGGCCGCCGAAAGCGGCGCTGAGTGGTAAGTAATCTTGGGGACCAGAGTATAAGGACACTGCGGCAGACCAGACTTGCCGGAGCCCAGAACCGGGTGGTTTCGACAACCCATTATAGTTCAGGGAGGTGCTTGTGCCATATTTTTCTTCTGTGAATCACAGCGAAGCAAATTTGTTTTGTATTCTTGGCTTGCGGGGGATTGCCATGAAGGCAAAAGGCCGAGATAACCCGAATCCATCAAGAACTAAACCTCTCACTGTGTGACTAGCAGCCAAGCTGCGCCATGCCAGAAGAAAACCTTTACAACAAAGCTGGCAGCTGTTTTATTGGGGGATACGCCAAACGTGGCTCTGGAAGCTAACACTGCCAAGAATCTGCACCAGCGCAGCTATAGAGCCCCAAATCAAGCTGCCGCAGATGTAGCTCCAAATGTAGGCTAAAGGGCAGCAAAGTAGAGCCATGAACAGCTCCAGTGGACCATTGCCGCGAGAGACGACAAAGTTGATCATGCGAAGAAGAATTGGGGAAGTTACTGGGAATGACAGGAAGATGGTCAGTGTCCAAGCCACAACTTGAGTAACCATGTACTGCGTCACGGATGAGTAGCCAGACAAAACTGCGGATGTCTCACATGGTCCATTGTCGCAGGCCAGCACGTTCACAGAGGAATAGAAAATCATAGGTAGGCAGGCAATCAAAGCAATATGAAATGGCACGCGCAGCTCATTACCGATCTGCGATTCCACCATTGCACGCAGGGGTCCCTTGACATGTTCATTAAAGCAGTTGAGAGGATCGCGATCCTCCAAGCTGAATCTCTGCAGGCGGACCTGCCACAGCTGTGTTGTCGACATCCTTGGACCTCTAAAAAAAGTTCTGACAGCACGGAACAGGCCTAGAAACCAAACTGAAAAAAGAAAAACACTAAGACAACAAACAAGAAAAACATTAGATACAGGACTTGCTGCACTTTGCATCGGGCTCAAGTGTGAGGAATTTGATTCTTACGATTCTACCAAAAGCCTTGTCTGACTAGCTTTTCTGCCTGGACTTCAGCGTCAAACCATCCCTCTACAGGTGAAGCACCTGGCCTCGCCATCATCAACACCACTGCCTTCCTTCAGGGGCACATTTCTACCTTCAAACAATGCGACGACGTGCTCCTCGATGGCATTGCGGTCTGCAAGTAATGTGCACTTGGCAGCTCGCACATCGAAGGCTGACATCTGGTCCAGGAGGAGCTGGTGGTTTCGAAGCTTCATGCGAAAAGAAAAGAAACTTGGCACAGACACCAGGAGGTAAGTAACGCCAGTAAACATCCAAATGATGAAGAATGTCACAAACTTCAAAATCGCCGGATTTTTTCCCAGCACCGACTCTGTCGCTTCCATGATAGGGGGCATCCATCTCATGCTCCAATTGGGAAGAAGATGCTCCAACAACTCAAAAAGACCAGCGCTAAGCAGATCCAACAGAATGGAGCAGAGTAACCATGGTGCTAGCCACAATGGCAAGAGATCAACTTTTTCGATACCGCCGTTATGGACAAAGGTTGCGAGCTCCAGATTGCACCAAAGTCGCTCAAAATAGGTTTCATCCCATAAAATGAGCATCCGGGAAGCATGAGCTACGAAGACCGGTAGTGCTGCTATCTGTTTTGCCTTCAACTCCAGGTCAGTTTGGTGAATGCATAATTTATCCACCCACAAGGACATAGACCAGCGCCCGCCAGTCAGGTTTTGACCAAAGATGAAAACGACAAAGAAAGCAGCCACAGGCAAGCACACGAGGCACGGAAACACATAGGCGCTTCCTCCCAAACCGGCCACTCCAAACATTCCTGCCAAAACAGCCGCCAGTAAGAACCACGTAGCAAAGGAGCACTTGATCGCCAATTCCAAGTTGAAGAACCTAGGTGGCTGTTCAACTGTTTAAGGTTGAAACAAATTTTAACTGTACAATGAACACCCAAATTTGACTGAACAAAAATAAATACGCAAAAACAAACAAACTTGTCAAATCAAGTCACAAGCATAGGGCAAAGAATTTTCCCCAACGCCCAGCGGACCATGAGTGCGAAATAAAGACATCCACGTGATCAGCGATGGTCGAAGTGCTGTACAGGGTTGCACCTGCACTTTGCACCTGAGAAAAGGCGTAAGATGAAAGATAAACATTCAAGGAGATCACGCACGCGAGCTTACAGGTGGCTGTAAAAGGTTTCTGCCTGTTTGCATCCACGTTGTGAAAGGGCAAACATCAAAACGGCCCTGCGCCTATAAATTATATTCTGCGTGTGTGTACACTCTTTGTCACATACAGTTTTGAAAATGTTTCAATGTTATTAACATGCAGGGGGGCCAGGCCTATCACATCCAACCTGGTCCAACGAAGCTGGGATGTGATAGGGGAAGCACCAAAGAACGCTTTGATGTGTACCTGCATCGATAGCAACCGGCGAAGCTTAGAACCGGATTTTTTACATCTTGCATACTTCGTAATCCTTTCTTCTGATTTTATCAAGCTGACCAGCTGAACTGTTGAACCGTTGCTCTTTCAGGATGATGACCTAGGAATTGAAACCTCGAGGCGTCGAATACCACATCTTTGCAACGCTCCATAACTTTCCTCATGCAGTGTGTGCATGGGTGCTCAACCTCACTCGGTTGTACCGTCTCTACGTTTCGACGTGGGTGAGAGTGATGGCCGGGCATTTTCCCGAGATTCAAGAGAGATGTCGCCAACATCTTGAAGCCGTTGGCACTTCGAGCGCAAGAGAGTTCTGCATGTTTAGGTGGACATTCCAAGTTCAACACGGAAATATTGGCAAGAAATACTGCGAAGCAGACCTATGGGCGAAGTACCCACAGGGGAGAAGTTTCCATAAGGCGAAGTAATTGGTCTAATCCCACGCTTCAAGGTCCTGGCCTCAGATTCCTCCCTTTCCCCCCTCCTCCTGTGCGACCTTGCATACAGCAATATAGCTGGGTGCGCCTTCCATTCCCCCAGGTGGGTCCATGGGTGCTGCTTCCACCTCCCTTCTTTTCCCGTCTCTTTCATTCCTCCTTGCTTTTTCCCCCCCTTTCCCACCCTTCCTCACCCTCCCCCAGGAGTGTGTTTGTTCCTTCCCTTTGCTGTCCTGCTTCAGCTGTCTCGCTGCTGGTTGGTTTTGCTTTGTTGCGTGTTTTGCTTTGTGCTCTTGCTCTTCTGCCTGCCAGGGTTGGGTTCCGTGCGCTTTCTCCTCCTCCCCTCCCCGCTTTTCCTTCCTTTGGTCTGCCTGCTTGTTGTGTGCTGCGCCTGGCTGTTCAAAAGTACAGATCTGTGGGGTTTGATGTATTTTCGACTACCTGAACTGTGTACTGTAGGGTTTTTGATGGAGTGGTGTTAGTAAAATAGTTTTGGGGCATGAGGGTTTGCCCCTCACACTGAGGGGCCATGTGTGTGTACACTGCTTGTCACATGCAGTTCTGAAAATGTTTCAATGTTATTAACATGCAGGGGGGCCAGGCCTATCACATCCAACCTGGTCCAACGAAGCTGGGATGTGATAGGGGAAGCACCAAAGAACGCTTTGATGTGTACCTGCATCGATAGCAGCCGGCGAAGCTTAGAACCGGATTTTTTTACATCTTGCATACTTCGTAATCCTTTATTCTGATTTGATCAAGTTGACCAGCTGAACTGTTGAACCGTTGCTCTTTCAGGATGATGACCTAGGAATTGAAACCTCGAGGCGTCGAATACCACATTTTTACAGCGCTCCATAACTTGCTTCATGCAGTGAGTGTGTGTGTGGCACGTCTGAAGAGACGTAAAACTTCGTTGGAGGCTCATCCTATTATATCATATTTTATTATATTATATCTTTAAAGCAGGAGATCACCTGGGTCACGGGGGGGGTTCGGTGATCAATGAAGACACCTCCCCGGGGCCCGTGTAAACGTACCTGCTAGGCTTTGGTGGTGCACCTGGGCGCATTTAAGTCGCAGCTGCTGGCCACCATAGCCTCTATCTATCTATCTATCTGTCTGTCTATCTATCTAACTAATTGCATGTCAGAGGATTCAGTTCACAACGGATCACTTCAATGATCCATTTCTTGTCTAGTGTGATTTCCATGGTGGCTCCGACATGGTGCCATGGAGCCATTTGAGGCATCCCTTTTTAGGGAGAATCTGGACCGACCTGACTTCCGAATTCACACATGTTAATTTAGTAATTCGTCTCAGTAAAGCGAAACAGTCGGCCTTATGGTTACCAGCCTATTTGCAAGGTCCCGCCGCTCCTGTCGTCTTCTGAACCTTGGTAAATTCTTCTCTGCGAACGTGAAGCCGTTTCGAACTGCCAAAAACCTCCTTTTCTCGCCGATGCTCAAGCTTTCGATGCCACATGCAACATGAAGAATGCTTCGGGTAGGTACATGCCTTCAGGTTTGGTCTTTTTCTCTTGACGGTTGTCTGGTGAAGTTTTACATGTCGTGCATCTAATTCATTTGAACTTGAACAGCCGTTTATGCCCATGTGGCTTGATCGACCACGCTCCCATTTTGGGAGTAACGCACGGTTACTTAGGAGTGAACTGAGTCCCTTCTTTAATTGTTGTTTTCTTTCATCGACATCAACTAGTCCCCCATTTGGTCCCCTATTTCATGCGTTCTTCCCTCCCCAGGTAGGTCGGGTCCTGTGCGTGCCTAGGTAGGCGTAGGTTTCGCTGTGTTGGGTTGGTTCAGGCGCTTCCGTCCTCCCCCCCCTCCGCTGGTCTTGTTCCGTGTCCCTCGGCCTCCGCTTTTCTTTTTCCTTGCCCTTTCAGGGTTTGCCCGCTCCGGGCCAGGTGTGTCGGTGTTGGTGTTTGCTCTTTCCCTCTTTTTTTGCGTTCCCCTCCTCGTGTCCCGGTTAAGTAATCTTTCATCTCATTTTCACTCCCATCTCATCTTCATCCCCTTTTCATCCTCACCTTCACCTCATCTCCAAGGACGCCACCCTGCCGAAGGCACGTCTGAAGACACGTAAAACTTCGTTGGAGGCTCATCATATTATATTGTATTATACCAATAGTACCGCACAAGGCGGTCGCGGAAGTTTCAAAAATAGGAAACCTATAGGAGAGATTGGTTGTTGTGAATCAGGGATGGCAGAGCGAATCCACTGATGGACCGAAAGGTGCTTGAGGTCTCCTCTCTTTCTCTCTCTTTCTCTGACTATCTACCCACCTACCAACCTATCTATCTATCTATCTATCTGTCTATCTATCTATCTGTCTATCTGTGGACCTGTCTATCTTTGGTGCAGTGTCATTCAGTGTAATGTAGTGTAGTGTAATGTAGTGTAGTGGGGTGTAGTGTAGTGTAGTGAAGTGTAGTGGAAGGTAGCGTAGTGTAGTGTAATGTAGTGTAGTGTAGTGGAGTGTAGTTGTGCAATCGTAGTTGTAGTTGTAGTGTAGTGTAGTGTAGTGTAATGTAGTGAAGTGTAGTGGAAGGTAGCGTAGTGTAGTGTAATGTAGTGTAGTGGAGTGTGGAGTGTGGTGTATTGTAATGTTGTGTAGTGTAGCGTAATTTAGTGTAGCGGAGTGTATTGTAGTGGAGTGTAGTTGTGTAGTTGTAGTTGTGTAGTTGTAGTTGTAGTGTAGAGGAGTGTAGTGTAATGTAGTGAAGTGTAGTGGAAGGTAGTGTAGTGTAGTGTAGTGTAATGTAGTGTAGTGTAGTGTAGTGGAGTGTAGTGTAGTGTGATTTAGTGTAGTGGAGTGTAGTGTAGTGGAGTGTAGTGGAGTGTAGTGGAGTGTAGTTGTGTAGTTGTAGTTGTAGTGTTGTGTAACGTAATGTAGTGTAGTGGGTGCAGTGTAGTGGAGTGTAGTGTAATGTAGTGTAGTGAAGGGAAGCGACATCTGAACCTCCAAAAGTGGTCCAAAACCCTGGTGCTTTTAACATTTTGACTTCGAAATGTGCTTCGCGCCACAACGGCGTGCGCTTTTTCGACATTTGAACTTCCAAAAGTGGCGCGAACATGTGGTGTTTTGTACATTTTGACTTGGAAATGTGCTTCGCGCCACAACGGCGTACACTTTTTCGACATCTGAACCTCCAAAAGTGGTCCGAGCATGGTGTGTTTTGTACATTTTGACTTGGAAATGCACTTTCTCATATTCCCAACGGATCACTTCAATGATCGATTTTCTGTCTAGTGTGTGTGTGTGTGTGTTTGAAACCCGCTAATCGTCATGCGGGCCAGAATTACCAAATCAAAATCAATGTCTACTTTGACACATTCAGCAAGGGTGTGCTGCACCTTTGGCATACTGCACGCAACGAAGCTTTTGCCATTGGTGGGAAGGGGAGGCTGATCACCTCTCTGTACCTGCATAATTTCAATTTGAACTATGGAACAAGCTGTCCAATTCCGTGGTTCTCCGTAATTCCGTTTTAGAATTTGCCATGTCAGGACGCTCACCTGGGAGACATTGAGGCGTCGACATTACCACCATCATAAAGATCCAGTTCAAAGTAAGTAATTACTCTCAGCTGTGTGAAGGGGCACAGTCTGAGTGACTGGTGAGTGCCGTCTGTACGCTCTGTGGCATGCGTTGAATCGGAGCCGGCCTTCCGGTGCAAAATGGGGTACTGCGACTTGGTGCGCGTGGGAATTGGCTTAAGGCCGAAATGCAGCAAAGGGAAGCACAAACACACTCCTGAGGGTGCGGATAGGGTATGCGGAAGGGGCGAGGAAGAGGAGGAATGAAAAAGGATGGGAAAGGAGAAGGAAGAGGGTTGTCCCAAGCTATGCATTTAGCATCCATGAGCCCACCGGGGGAAAAGAGGAAAGGTGCACCCAGCTACCCAAGTATCCAGGGTCACACCCAGAGATGGGAGAGGGGTTGTGCCAAGGTGCCAGTTGTTCTTAATCTGCTTTTTGTTAAAGAATCACAGCCATACGGCTTGCTGCGGTCCCGTGGCACATTCCTGTCTTGTCACTTTCTCCATTGTTTCGTGATTCATCCTGCTTCAGTTGTCTCGCTGTTGTGTTTTGCTTTGTTGCCTGTTCTGCTTTGCGCTGTTTGCTCTTCTGCGTGCCAGGGTTGGGTTCCTGTGTGCTTTCTCCCCCCCCCGCTTTTCCTTCCTTTATTCTGCCTGCTTGTTGTGTGCTCTCTTGCCTGTTCCCTGCCTTCGTTGTTTTTCCTCTTGTTTCTCCGTTGTTTGTTGTGGCTGGCTGTCCTTGTTCCCTCCCTCCTTCCCTTCCCCCCGCTCGTGTGTGAAACCCCAAGCAAAACAAAACCTGGCATCTCAGCTCGGATTCGACTTATCCTGACCAAAATTTGGCCTTCTTCACTATAGATTTCATCGATTTTGTTGAACATTCTTGTCCGACGAGACTGAAACAATTCAACCAGAGAACAGATTGCAAAATTGGTTCCTTCACAGCATCCCCGCGTCGAATTTTCCAAAACTATGGAATTTTGTCGTGATCCAGCGTGACCGAAAGAAAAAACAGATGCACATATCAGACTTTTTTGCCCTTATCATAAGGGCTTGTGCGTGTGTGAAACCCGCGAATTGTCACACGAGCAAGAATAACTAAATCAAAATCAATGACTACTGGACGCATTCAGCAGGGGCGTGCTGCACCTTTGGCATACTGAAGCTATTGCCATTGGTGGGAAGGGGAGGCTGATCACCTCTCTGCACCTGCATAATTTCAGTTTGAACTGTGGAACAAGCTGTCCAATGCCGTGGTTCTCCGTAATTCCGTTTTAGAATTTGCCATGTCAGGACGCGGCTCACCTAGGAGACATTAAGGCGTCGACACTACCACCATTATAAAGAGCCAGCTCAGAGCAAGAAATTGTTCTGAGCAGTGTGTGTGTGTGTGTGTAACATCTAAATAGATGTAAAACTTTTCTCTCTCTTTTTCTTCCTTTGTCCTCTCCCTTTCTAATGCTAAATTCAATGCAGGGGGACTGGAGCCGATTTGCCTATCCAGTCCAACGAAGCTATGGCATTTCGGTGGATGAGTGGTCTGATCAACCACTTGTACCTGCAAAACTCAGTTTGAACTGTTGACCAAGCTGTTACACTGCGTTGTTTCGAATCTACACGGTTGCCACAATCTGTATTGCATGCATCAGAACCTTCCTCAGATTTTCGCCGAAACCATGTCGCCGACAGTATTATGATTTCTTGACATATTTTCGCCGAGATCATGTCGCCGATGAACTTTGGGTCATTTTGGAAAACAATCGCCGAAACATTATTATTTTGGATTTTCAACATGCTGATCTGCACGTTTCAGGATTCAGTTCCTGCCGGATCATATAATGATCCATTCTTGTCTAGTGTGATTTCCATGGTGGCTCCGACATGGTGCCATGGAGCCATATGAGGCAACCCTTTTCAGGGTGAGTGCTGACAGTCTTGAATTCTGAATTCACACATTTTAACTTAGTAATTCGTTTAAGTAATGTGTAACAGCTGGCCTTTCCGTTTTGCACCTTTGACGACGTCCCGCGGCTCCTGTGGTCCCAGGGATCCTAGTGTTTTGCACTCTGTCAAGTGAAGCCATGCCGAACTGCCAGAAACCTCCGTTTTTGCAGCAATTTGTGCACTCACATTACATGACAAGGAAACAAGGCAGGCACACGACTTGCAGGTGTGGTTTTCTTTCCTTTTGGTTCTCTGGTGAGGTGAAACATATTGTGCATCTAATTCGATGGAACTTGACAGCCGTTATATGCCAATTGGGGCAAGACTTGACCACGGTCCCGGTGCAGGGAATAATCGCACGACTCTTAGGAATCTAGGGACTGAATCCTGTGGTTTAATTAATTGTTTTGGTTTCCTTGCCTGTCATTAACTAGTCCCCCATTTGGTCCCTAATTTTCCCCGCGTGCCTCTCCGTAATGTGTCGTGGGGTTTAGGTGTGTGCGCTGTTTTTGTCAGGTCCGTTTCGCCGTGTAGGTTGGTTCCGGAGGTCCGTCTGTTCCCCTCCCCCCCCTGCGCTGTTTTTGGCCGTTTGCCCGTCGTGTGTCCGCTTTTTTCTTCCTCTTGCCTTTCAGGGTTGACCCGGCTCCGGCCGGGTGTGTGTGTGTAACATCTGAATAGATGTAAAACTTCTTCTCTCTCTTTTTCTTCCTTTGTCCTCTCCCTTTCTAATTCTAAATATAATGCAGGGGGACTGGAGCCGATTTGCCTATCCAGTCCAACGAAGCTATGGCATTTCGGTGGATGAGTGGTCTGATCAACCACTTGTACCTGCAAAACTCTGTTTGAACTGTTGACCATGCTGTTACACTGCGTTGTTTCGAATCTACACGGTTGCCACAATCTGTATTGCATGCATCAGAACCTTCCTCAGATTTTCGCCGAAACCATGTCGCCGACAGTATTATGATTTCTTGACATATTTTCGCCGAGATCATGTCGCCGATGAACTTTGGGTCATTTTGGAAAACAATCGCCGAAACATTATTATTTTGGATTTTCAACATGCTGATCTGCACGTTTCAGGATTCAGTTCCTGCCGGATCATATAATGATCCATTCTTGTCTAGTGTGTGTGTGTGTCTCTATATCTGTCTTCATGCGCTTTCACATGTATAGCTGCCTTCATGCGCCTTCACATGGATGTTTGTATCTGTTATTCGCCAGTTTGTATTTGTCTGTTCTACACTTTGCATTCCTTGGCCCCCCACTCATGGTCCCCTCTGTAAGAATGAAATACGTTTTTCTGTTCAGAAGACATGTATTCACCGAGTCTGAAAATGCGAAGAATCGTGCCATACCACGTGATATGAGCAACCAGGCCAGGGTGCAGCATTGTCATCCGCTTTCTGAAGAAGATGAGCAGGAGGAGAAAGAAGGGGTGCAGGAACTGATGATGGTGGTGGTGATGGTGGTGATGGTGGCGACGATGATGGTGACGATGACGACGGTGATGATGACAAGAATGATGATGAGGATGGGGAAGGTGATGATGATGATGATGATGCTGATGATAATGATGATGATGATGCTGATGATGATGCTGATGATGATGATGCTGCTGATGATGATGATGACGGCGGTGATGATGATGATAATGTGGGATACAGATTAGTGTGGGGATACACAATTGTGTCCACAGACTCCAAAATAATTCTGTAACTTTGGAAATGATTGAGGGGTACAGTTTTGTGTCCACAGGATTTTGGTGTAAGTTTTTTCATTTTTTAGTTTTTAATTGTTTTTTATTTTATTTTTAATTATAATAATTTTTGATTTAATTATGTTTTATTTTATGTTAATTTATTTTTATTTTAATTATAATATTTTTTAATCTAATTATTTTTTTATTCTGTTTTAAATTATTTTTATTTATATTTATAATACGTTTGAAATTTAATTATTTTTTATTTTATTTTAAATTATTTTTATTTTTAATTATAATATGTTTTAATTTAATTATTTTTTGGTTTTATTTTAAATTACTCTTTTTATTATTAAAAAATATTTTTTTATTAATTATTTTTTATTTTCATTATTTTAATTTAACAATTTTTGAAATCATGTCAGGATACACAATTGTGTCTTGATCTTGTTTTTTGTTCAAACATTTTTCATTTTTTATGTTTTTAAGCTTTTTTCTTTTACTTTTTATTTTCCATCATTGAAATTTTCCAGGTGCCTTCCACAGGAAAATCACATCCAGGTACACAATAGTGTGGTTTGTTTGGAGGGTACACTATTGTGTCCTGCTGCTTCCTGAGGTGATTTTGTTTTTTTTTGCAATCATTTCCTTTACCTTTTCCTTTGCTAAAGTTTTTTCTTTTAATTACTTAATTATTTTCTTAGTTTCTTTCATTTGAAATTCTCAGAAATGCCCAGTTTCCCAAAATATATGACACCTTATTAAAACCCAATTAAAAAACATCACTCAAACAATTTTTCAAGGGGGTAGTCCATGAGCAACCCTGATACACAATAGTGTGGTTTGTTTGAGGGTACACTATTGTGTCCTGCTGCTTCCTGAGGTCATGATTTTTTGATTTTTTCAATCATTTCCTTTACCTTTTCCTTGCTAAAGTTTTTTCTTTTAATTACTTAATTACTTTCTTAGTTTCTTTCATTTGAAATTCTCAGAAATGCCCAATTTCCCAAAATATATGACACCTTATTAAAACCCAATTAAAAAACATCACTCAAACAATTTTTCAAGGGGGTAGTCCATGAGCAACCCTGATACACAATAGTGTGGTTTGTTTGGAGGGTACACTATTGTGTCCTGCTGCTTCCTGATGTTATTTTGTTTTTATTTTGCAGTCATTTCCTTTACCTTTCCCTTTGCTAAAGTTTTTTCCTTTTAATTAATTAATTACTTTCTTAGTTTCTTTCATTTGATATTCTCAGAAATGCCCAGTTTCCCAAAATATATGATGCCTTCTTAGAACCCAATGAAAAAACATCACTCAAACAATTTTTCAAGGGGGTAGTCCATGAGCAACCCTGATACACAATAGTGTGGTTTGTTTGGAGGGTACACTATTGTGTCCTGCTGCTTCCTGAGGTGATTTTGATTTTTTCAATCATTTCCTTTACCTTTTCCTTTGCTAAAGTGTTTTCTTTTAATTACTTAATTACTCTCTTAGTTTCTTTCATTTGAAATTCTCAGAAATGCCCAGTTTCCCAAAATATATGATGCCTTATGAAAACCCAATTAAAAATCATCACTCAAACAATTTTTCAAGGGGGTAGTCCATGAGCAACCCTGATACACAATAGTGTGGTTTGTTTGGAGGGTACACTATTGTGTCCTGCTGCTTCCTGAGGTCATGATTTTTTGATTTTTTCAATCATTTCCTTTACCTTTTCCTTTGCTAAAGTTTTTTCTTTTAATTACTTAATTACTTTCTTAGTTTCTTTCATTTGAAGTTCTCAGAAATGCCCAGTTTCCCAAAATATATGACACCTTATTAAAACCCAATTAAAAAACATCACTCAAACAATTTTTCAAGGGGGTAGTCCATGAGCAACCCTGATACACAATAGTGTGGTTTGTTTGGAGGGTACACTATTGTGTCCTGCTGCTTCTTGAGGTCATGATTTTTTGATTTTTTCAATCATTTCCTTTACCTTTTCCTTTGCTATTTTTTCT
>CAMXCT020006510.1:255893-273393 GCA_947184155.2 Cladocopium goreaui
CTCGTACAACAACACCACAAACACCACGAACACCACGAACACCATGAACGCCACGCCATGAACGCTACGAACGCAACGAACACCACGAACACCACGAACATCCACGAACATCACGAACGCCACGAACGCAAGGAACACCACGAACGCAAGGACCACCACGAACGCAAAGAACACCACGAACACCACGAATACCACAAACACCACGAACGCAAGGAACACCACGAACGCAAGGAACACCACCCCCACCAAGACCAAGACCAAGACCAAGACCAAGACCAAGACCAAGACCAAGACCAAGACCAAGACCACCACCACCACCAACAACAACAACAACAACAACAAACAGCAACAGCAACGGCAACGGCAATGGCAACGGCAACAGCAACAGCAACAGCAACAACAGCAGCAACAACAACAGCAACAACAACAACAACAGCAACAGCAACAGCAACAACAACAACACCAACAGCAACAGCAACAGCAACAACAACAACAATAGCAGCAACAACAACAAGGGTACAAGGGTAATGTGGTATCCTGATTAGTGTGGCGGGTCGCTTTTGTTGATTTTTTTTCTGAAATCATTCAGGCCCAGGGAAATTGATTGGGTGGGTTGGTTTTGTTGATTTTTTTTGGTACAGTTTTTCATTTTCTATCTTTAAATTGCTTTTTCTCATATCTGTTGTTTAATTTATTTCAATTTTCTGTTTTTTCTTCATTATTTTTTCTTTTTGAAAAATATTCAGTTTTTTTGTTGAATATTTTTCAGTTTTTCATAAGCAATATTGATTCTAAAAATAGTTTGTTGTGGTGGTCCTCTATTGTGTCCAACTGCCGCCTGAAGAAAATGTTGTTTCATTTTTTCCTTTTTTCATGGGCAATATTGATCCTGAATAATATGTTTGTTGTGGTGGTCCTCTATTGTGTCCATTTTTTTGGAAGTATTTTTTCCAAAATCATTATCTCCTTTCCTTTTCCTTTCCTTTGCTAATACTTTTCTCTTTTTTACTTTCTTTGCTCCATTCTTTTGGAATTCTCAAAATGTTTCATTTCCCAAAATATAGGATGCCTTATTAAAATCCAATTTAAAAACAGCACTCAAACAATTTTTCAAGGGAGTAGTCCATGAGCAACCCTGATCCTCAATAGTGTGTTTGTTGTGGTGGTCCTCTATTGTGTCCAGTTCTTTTGGAAGCATTTTTCCAAAATCATTCTTGCCTTTCCGTTTCCTTTTCTTTACTAATATTTTTCTCTTTTACTTTCTTAGCTCCATTCTTTTGGAACTCTCAAAATGTTTAATTCCCCAAGATATATGATGCCTTATTAAAATCCAATGAAAAACCAGCATCCAAACAATTTTTCAAGGGGGTAGTCCATGAGCAACCCTGATCCTCAATAGTGTGTTTGTTGTGGTGGTCCTCTATTGTGTCCAGTTCTTTTGGAAGCATTTTTCCAAAATCATTCTTGCCTGTCCTTTTCCTTTTCTTTGCTAATATTTTTCTCGTTTTTACTTTCTTTGCTCCATTCTTTTGGAATTCTCAAAATGTTTACTTTCCCAAAATATAGGATGCCTTATTAAAACCCAATTTAAAAACCGCACTCAAACAATTTTTCAAGGGAGTAGTCCATGAGCAACCCTGATCCTCAATAGTGTGTTTGTTGTGGTGGTCCTCTATTGTGTCCAGCTTTTTTTTTGAAATATTTTTTCCAAAGTCATTCTCTCCTTTCCTTTTCCTTTCCTTTGCCAATACTTTTCTCTTTTTTACTTTCTTAGCTCCATTCTTTTGGAATTCTCAAACTGTTTAGTTTCCCAAAATATAGGATGCCTTATTAAAACCCAATTTTAAAACAGCACCCAAACAATTTTTCAAGGGGGTAGTCCATGAGCAACCCTGATCCTCAATAGTATGTTTGCTGCGGTGGTCCTCTATTGTGTCCACCTTGTTTTTGGAAGTAAAAATTTTCCGAAATCATTCTCTCCTTTCCTTTTCCTTTCCTTTGCTATAGCTTTTGTCTCTTACTTTGTTGAATTCTCCTGGCATCCCCTCCTTGGTTTCTATGGCGTTTCTATGGGACTTTGACAAAAATTCTATGGAGATTCTATGTAATTTCTATGGTGTTTCTATGATATTTCTATGGGGTTTCTATTGGATTCCTTAAGGTATCCATGGTATTTCTATGATATTTCTCTGGGACTACTATGGGATTTTCTATGGGGTGTCAGTGGTATTTCTATGGGATTCCTATGGGGTTTCAAAAAGGTGCCTATGGGATTTCCATTGGATCCCTATGGGATTTCCATGATGTTTCTATGATATTTCTAGAAGATTTTTATTGGATTTCTGAAGGGATGCTATGGGAAAACAATGGTATTCTTATGGGATTCCCCTTGGGTTCCTATGAGAATTCTATGGTATTTCGATGATGTTTCTACGGGATTTCTTTGGGATTCCTATGGGAGTTGCATGATGTTTCTATGATATATCTATGGGATTACTATGGGATTCCTGAAGGAATTCTTTGAGATTTCTATGGCAGTTCCATGATATTTCTATGATATTTCTATTGGATTACTATGGGATGTCAATTGAAAGTACGTTGAAATCAATTGAAAATAAATCAAACTAAATTGAAATCAAATGAAAACCCATTGAAAGAAAGTTGGCATCAAGTGAAAATCAATTGAACGTAAATTGAAATCAATTGAAAGTAAATTGAAATCAACTGAAAGTAAATTGAAATCAACTGAAAATCAATTGAAATCAACTGAAAATAAATTGAAATCAATTGAAACCACTTGAAACATATTGAAAGCCAACTCAAAGTAAATTGACATCAATTGAAACAATTAAAATCAGTTGAAAATAAATTGAAATCAGTTCAGAGTAAATTGAAAGTAAATTGAAATCAGTTGAAAGTAAATTAAAATCAATTGAAAGTAAATTGAAATCAAACCAATGGAAAGTAAATTGATATCATTTGAAAGTAAATTAAAATCAATTGAAAGGAAATTAGAATCAATTGAAAATCAGTTGAAAATAAATTGAAATGAATTGAAAGTAAATTGAAATCAATTGAAATCTATCATTTTTTCGATTTTACACAGATTCAGACCCGTGCGCTTGAAAATTTCCACATTAAAGAGACTCAAAGAATTGTTTAGGGGGGGCCCTACACTAATCAGGATACTACATTACAAGGGTACAAGGGTACAACCGACCGACCGACCGATCGACCCACGAACCAACCAAACAACAAACAAACTGAAAAATTGCAATGGTTGCTTCACGTACTTGCCAGTCTGTTCAGTGGCCTTCACCCAGCTTGAGCCAAAGTACGATCAGTACAGTGGCGTGGCCCACGGTCTGCGCAGTGGAGCGCGCAGTGACATGCAGTGGGCATGGAGTTACATCTCAACACGACGCCTTGGATCAAGACGTTGCAGTTCAAGCCTCGGATCCACAAAAGTTAAGTTTATTTGCACAGTGAGTCCTAAGAACGAATTCAATACACTCATCAATGAAAAATAAACCAACAGTACAGCATCCTTGCATGTTACAAACTGCTTCAGTTCACTTTCACAGTCATCAAGACAGTGCAATGCCTACTTGACTTGAACTAGTCGGCTCAGTGCGCTCAGTAATCTCAGTAGTGCTGGAATGCGATCACAGTGTCAGTGGATCCCAGTGACAATCCAGTCACCTTGGGATTCACTTTCAAAACATCAACAGTCTTCTCAGTTTCAATGGTTTTCTTTTTTAGTCTTGCTATACAGAGTACTCCAAGTGTAGTTCTTCAGTCACGGCAGTCACCACTCCAGATCTGAACATCTGCATCTCAGTAAGTGGCAAATGGCCGACCAAGTAGCACTTGTCTTGATGACTGTGAAAGTGAACTGAAGCGATTTGTAACTGGCAAGAATGACCCTGCTGTTGATTGATTTTTCAGACCGAGGAGGTTGGGGATGGTTGGGGTATGCAAGTCATCCGGGACACCTTAACGAAAGCTTGGGAGATTCTCTACTTAAAAAATACTGGCTTTGGGATTCCAATGGGTCCTCGTCATCCCACTGACAGGAGCCAGTATAGAATCCAATCATCAACCCATTGGTGGGGGGTCATTTGGTTCCCAGGAAAGGTATATTGCCAGATCATCAAGTGAGTGAACCCCAATGGTGATTTTTGACATTAAAAGATGGGAAGCCACAAGGAAACACAAGGATAAAGATTTCATAACGTGGGCAACATCGGCAAAGCGAATTTTTGCCGACTTCCAGGCCGAGCAGTTGACTTATAGGAGGCTTAGGAGAAGAACATACGAAGCCCTCACCTTTTTGGCAGGGGATCAAGAGGGGCTCCTACAGAGCACCTGGTAAAACATTCGCATTCAGTACTTCGTACTGAAATATGAAATGTACAGAAAAGTGAGTCAAGCACCTGGCAGTGAGTTTACTCAGGGCACAGTGGTGAATTGGCAGCGGCCTCATAGTATGCTTGACGCTTCACGCATCGGCAGAATGGATGCGCCCGGCTTGCCATGGGGGGGAACAACCAAGTCACTTGCAACACGAGAACGGCCAAGATCACCACGAAGATCAGTAGCTGGGTTAGTGAGTAGTACCTCGCACTGAGCAATGTTGTGCAACATGTCACGGCCGCCGACAGCGGCGCTGAGTGGTTTAATTTT
The DNA here is from genome assembly GCA_947184155.2 of Cladocopium goreaui. NCBI lineage: Eukaryota > Dinophyceae > Suessiales > Symbiodiniaceae > Cladocopium > Cladocopium goreaui. Next base: position 260,580 of record CAMXCT020006510.1, read on the forward strand.
TTCGGGGCCAGAACAGGGACACTGCAGGATACCACAGGGTGTTCCGACAACCTATTATAATTCAGCGACGTGCTTCTGCGATATTTTTCTTCCGTTCACAGCAACACTACTTTGTTTTGTACTCCTTGGCTGGGGATTGCCATGAAGGCAAATGAAAAGGACCGAGAGATAACCTGAATTCATCAAGTTCAAAACTTCTGACTGTGTGACTTCCAGCCAAGTTGTGCCTTGACCAGAAGGAACCACATCTATGCATAATTTTCAATTGGGAGCTGCTTATATAGTGGAGGATACGCCAAACGTGGCCCTGGAAAATTAAAATCGCTAAGAATCTGCACCAGCGCAACTATAGAGCCCCAAATCAAGCTCCCACAGATGTAGCTCCAAATGTAGGCTAAAGGGCAGCAAAGTAGAGCCATGAACAGCTCCAGCGGTCCATCGCTGCACGAGACGACAAAGTTGATCATACGAAGAAGAATTGGAGAAGTGACTGGGAATGATAGGAATATGGTCAGTGTCCAACCCACAACTTGAGTAACCATGTACTGGGTTACCGATGAGTAGCCAGACAAAACTGCGGATGTCTCACATGGTCCGTTGTCGCAGGCCAGCACATTCACAGAGGAATAGAAAATCATAGGTAGACAGGCAGTCAAAGCAATATGAAAAGGCACATGCAGCTCACTACCAATCTGCGATTCCACCAGTGCACGCAGGGGTCCCTTTACATGTTCATTAAAGCAGTTGAGAGGATCGCGGTCCTCCAAGCTGAATCTTTGCAGACGGACCTGCCACAGCCAGGATGCTGACATCTTTCGACCTCTCCATGCAGACCTAAAAACCAAGTTGAAAAGACTAAGAAAACAAACAGGACGTCACCTTCACCTGGACTTGCTGACCTTTGCACTGGGTTCAAGTGTGAAGAATTCTGCATGATTCTTCTGATTCTACCAACAGCCTCGGCGTCAAACCATCCCTCTACAGGTGAAGCACCTGGCCTCGCCATCATCAACACCACTGCCTTCCTTCAGGGGCACAGTTCGACCCTCAAATAATGCGACGACTTGCTCCTCAATGGCACTGCGGTCTGCAAGCAATGTGCACTTGGCAGCTCGCACGTCGAAGGATGACATCTGGTTCAGGAGGAGCTGGTGGTTTCGAAGCTTCATGCGAAAAGAAAAAAAACTTGGCACAGACACCAGGAGATAAGTAACGCCAGAAAACATCCAAATGATGAAGAGTGACGCAAACTTCAACATCGCCGGATTTTTTCCCAGCACCGACCCTGTCGCGTCCATGATGGGGGAGATCCATCTCATGCTCCAATTGGGAAGAGCATGCTCCAACAATTCAAAGAGACTGGCGCTGAGCAGATCCAACAGAATGGAGCAGAGCAACCATGGTGCTAGCCACAGTGGCAGGAGATCAACTTTTTCGATACCGCCGTTATGGACAAAGGTTGCGAGCTCCAGATTGCACCAAAGTCGCCCAAAATAGGTTTCATCCCATAAAATGAGCATCCGGGAAGCATGAGCTACAAAGACCGGTAGCGCTGCTATTTGTTTTGACTTCAAATCCAGGTCAGTTTGGTGAATGCATAATTTATCTACCCACAAGGACATAGACCAGCGCGCACCAGTCAGGTCTTGACCAAAAATGAAAACGACAAAGAAAGTAGCCACAGGCAAACACACGAAGCACGGAAACACACAGGCATTTCCTCCCAAACCGGCCACTCCAAACATTCCAACCAAAGAAATTGCTAGCAAGGACCACATGGCAAAGGAGCACTTGATCGCCAATTCCAAGTTGAAGAATCTAGGTGGCCGTTCAATTTTTTAAGGTTAAAAGTTAAAACTAAAAAAACACAATGTTTAATTACACAATGAATACATACCCAAAAATTGACTGAACAAAAAACAATACGCAAAAATAAACAAACTAGTCAAATCAAGTCACAAGCATAGGGCCAAATATTTTCCCCAACGCCCAGCGGACCATGAGTGCGAAATAAATACATCCACATGATCAGCGATCGTTGAAGTGCTGAAGAGGGCGGCACCTGCACTTTGCACCTGGGCCAAGTACATATAAGATGAACACAAGCATTCAAACAAATCACGCACACGAGCGTACATGTGGCTGTATAAGGTGTCTGCATGCTTGCGTCGTTGTTACAAAAGGGCAAACATCAAAACGGCCCGGTATATTAATCATACTCTGCGCGCGCGTGTGTGTGTGTGTCTCTATTGTCGTTTTCATGCGTCGTCACATGGGTATATCCGTTGTATACCGGTTTGTACTTGTTTGTTCTACACTCTATGCGTGCCTTTGCCCCCCTTCATGACCCCTTTTTGTATATGTATTTAAAACCATATATAATTATATACAAGATTATACAAGAAGATAAACTACTTTACTTCGAGTGATCCCTGCCTTGACAATATTTGGACATGGTTTCTGACGTCATCTGGAAGTCTATATGGCATATATTTTCTGACAATCTTTTCTGGCATTCTATCGGACATGCTATTCTAAAATTTTATTCTGGCATATTCTGGCATGATACCTGACATCTATTCTGACATCGTATCTGGCATTCTTTCTGGCATCTATATGACATTTTCTCTGGCTTCTATCTGGCATCTATTCTGACATTCTTTCTGGCATCTATTGTGTTTTTTTGTTAAACACTATCATCTGATATTTTTCCAGCATTCGATCTGGCATCAATTCTGACTTTCTATTCCGCCGTTCTATCTGGCATTCTTTCTGGCCTCTATTCTGGCATTTTTTAAAGCATTCAATCTGAAATTCTATTCTGGCATCTATTCTGACATTCTCTCTGACATGAGGGCGGGTGGGGAAATATATTTGCTGTTCCGAAGACGTCTTCGTCACCGAATCTGAAAATATGAAGCATCGTATACCACATCGAGCGTTATGAGCAACAAAGCTAACATGCAGCATCTGCATTCACTTTCTGAAGAGGAGGAGCAGGAGGAGGCGTGGGTGCAGGGAATGATGATGGCGGTGGTGATGGTCATGATCATGATGATGATGATGAGGAGGAGGAGGAGGACGCAAACGCCGACGCCGCCGATGCCGACGGCGACCATGATGATCATGATGAGTATGATGATGCTGATGACGATGATGGTAATGACGATGATGAACGATGATGATGATGATGGTGATGATGATGAAGATGATGGTGATGATGATGATGATGACGATGATGAAAATGTCGATGATGATGACGATGATGATGATGATGATGATGGTGACGATGATGATGATAATGATGATGAGGATGATGATGATGATAATGGTGATGATGATGATGATTATAATGATGATGATGATGATGACGATGGTGATGATGCTGCTGATGATGATGCTAACGACCGACGACCAACGACCGACGACCGACGACGACGACGACGGCGGCGGCGGCGGCGGCAATGGTGACAGCGATGGCGACTGCGACTGCGACGACGACGACGACGACGTCGACGACTGATTATGATGACGATGTTGATGGTGATGATGAAATTATGATATGATGATATGATGATGTGATGATATGATGATGTGATGATGTGATGGTGAAATGATACTGATGATGGCAATTTCTACAATCACAATGACTACAGATGAGAACGGATGAGAACGCATGAGAACAGATTAGGACGGATGAGGATGAGGGTGAGGATGAAGATTATCATTATTGCTGCAAGTCTTGATTATGATATTTGTCCGGACCCCATGTGTATTGACCAATTTCAATGCCAAATCCTCAAGATTGGCAACATGAACAGCATGGAAGTTTGATACAGACGTATTCTATTAATGTTCATTCGTAGATCCCCGAAAATTAGAGTGACCATTGATTCTCAGAAGAGCAGCATACCATAATTATCAAGTACGACTGGGCCCATGTAATGCTCCAAAGCAAAGAATCCAACGCTTTCCCACAAGGTTTGGGACATGCTTCACCTGCTCAATGGTCGGGAAGCGAGCATGGCAATGGGCCGCTGCCAAGAAAGAAGAAAGGCCTCCACCGAAGATGATCCCAAAACCTGATTTCTCAACGACCATGTTGAGAATGAGTTGTACGAGAGCGTTTGAACACAAAATGAAAAATAGATAGGCTGCAGATGGCCGCGGCTTGAAAAACTTGACCTTCAATAAAAATGTGTTTTCAAAGACCAAGAAGATCAAGAAACCAGACAACACTGCCGAACTCACCGTGCTTCGAAAAAGCCCTGAACTCTGAATGGTTGAGAAAGAGTTGGCTCTCCGGAGCAGCGACGGCGACGATTCGCAGCGCATCGGGGCAAAATTAGCATGGTCACATGAATTATATAACTGCACCATTCACTTTCATTCACTGATAGACAACTTGGGCAAGCGTGGACATAGCCCAATCAATGAAAATTGCCTGCTATTGTCATGGGCAACATACAATAGCGCCTTTGCTCTGTGCGAAAAAAAACAGAGCCCAACAATGCGATGGTCACACATCCAAGACAACGCGTCAAAGTTTCATGAACATGTGCCAAATCCATGGGTCTACCCGAAAATAGATGGTTATAATGGATGTTTAGATCGAAATTTCAGACGGTTTGAGCCATCCCCGTGTATACACTAAACAGCAGCAGCAGCAACAACACTAAGACTAACACTAGCACTAACACTACGTAACACTAACACTAACAACAGCAACAACAACAACAAAAACAACATTTGGAATTGCCCTGCCATTTTTGGCTCTGAAAATCATACCTATCAATTCGGCAAATCGCCAACCAAGCGTTCTTCTCAGAGTCACACCGCTCTCAAAGACATGTCCGTGCACAATCTGAACTATATTTGTGGTATAAATAACTCCAAAAAGATTGACAACAATTTTGCCATTATTCAAGTGGGCTTTTACTTTCTATCTTTTTGGGCACTCCTGTGTGGAGCCGATTAAGCTGGAAGACTGCGATATCATGTCACTTAAGCATCATGTCTCTGAGTGCCGGAGGAAGGGGGGTGAATCTACCAGGTCAGCTGATTGAAGCAGAAAAAACATAGAAAAAACTCTTTACAGTGCATGAAATAGACTGAAATCATGATTTTCTGTGATCAGCTGGCCTTGCAAATTCGAGACCTCTGCGTCCGCTGGTTGGTACGTTTGACGTTGTGTCCGCGGGCGGCAGGGGGTCAGGATTTAAGGTCTCGACGTCCATCACCAGTGAACATCAAAAAAGCTGTTCTCATGGATGTTCATCTCCCCATTTTCTGGCCTGTTGGGTAACGACATCTCCCTAATGTTGGTTCCTGATTAGTGTGTAGCCCCCCCCCCCGCCCCTAAACTATATCTGGACTCTCTTTAAAGTAGAAAGTCAAAAAAAATCTTCCCAAAAGAAAAACATATCCTCAATTAAGTAAGGATTTCAATTGGCTACAATTGAAATCTAATTACTATTGATTGTTTTGCCGATGAAATTGTGGTATTTGTAGTACTTGCAGTACTTGTAGTACTTGTAGTACTTGTAGGGGCTGCTCTGGCACAGCTTGCTGCAATAGTGAGCCCAGCAAACAAACCTACTAAAGTGAAATGGAGCCTCTCCTGGTCCAGGGCCTTGGAAAATTGTGGAAAAGCTGTTCTTTAATAAGGGTTTAATAAGGTATTGGTTCTTTTGGGAAAGGCTTGGAGTTTGAATTTGGCAATTTTGGAAATGGCGTGCTTCCCTTCTGGGCTTCCAGGGGCTGCTCTGGCACAGCTTGCTGCAATAGTGAACCCAGCACACAAACCTACTAAAGTGAAATGGAGCCTCTCCTGGTCCAGGGCCTTGGACAATTGTGGAAAAGCTGTTCTTTAATTTGATAAGGGATTGGTTCTTTTGGGAAAGGCTTGGAGTTTGAATTTGGCAATTTTGGAAATGGCTTGCTTCCCTTCTGGGCTTCCAGCAGCTGCTCTGGCACAGCTTGCTGCAATAGTGAACCCAGCAAACAAACCTACTAAAGTGAAATGGAGCCTCTCCTGGTCCAGGGCCTTGGAAAATTGTGGAAAAGCTGTTCTTTAATAAGGGTTTAATAAGGGATTGGTTCTTTTGGGAAAGTTGCTTCCCTTCTGGGCTTCCAGGGGCTGCTCTGGCACAGCTTGCTGCAATAGTGAACCCAGCAAACAAACCTACTAAAGTGAAATGGAGCCTCTCCTGGTCCAGGGCCTTGGAAAAGTGTGGAAAAGCTGTTCTTTAATAAGGGTTTAATAAGGGATTGGTTCTTTCGGGAAAGGCTTGGAGTTTGAATTTGGCAATTTTGGAAATGGCTTGCTTCCAGCAGCTGCTCTGGCACAGCTTGCTGCAATAGTGAGCCCAGCACACAAACCTACTAAAGTGAAATGGAGCCTCTCCTGGTCCAGGGCCTTGGAAAATTGTGGAAAAGCTGTTCTTTAATAAGGGTTTAATAAGGGATTGGTTCTTTTGGGAAAGGCTTGGAGTTTGAATTTGGCAATTGCCTTTGGAAAAGGCTTGCTTCCCTTCTGGGCTTCCAGGGGCTGCTCTGGCACAGCTTGCTGCAATAGTGAGCCCAGCAAACAAACTTACTAAAGTGAAATGGAGCCTCTCCTGGTCCAGGGCCTTGGAAAAATAGTGAACCCAGCAAACAAACCTACTAAAGTGAAATGGAGCCTCTTCTGGTCCAGGGCCTTGGAAAATTGTGGAAAAGCTGTTCTTTAATAAGGGTTTAATAAGGGATTGGTTCTTTTGGGAAAGGCTTGGAGTTTGAATTTGGCAATTGCCTTTGGAAAAGGCTTGCTTCCCTTCTGGGCTTTCAGGGGCTGCTCTGGCACAGCTTGCTGCAATAGTGAACCCAGCAAACAAACCTACTAAAGTGAAATGGAGCAGCTCTTCTGGTCCAGGGCCTTGGAAAATTGTGGAAAAGCTGTTCTTTAATAAGGGTTTAATAAGGGATTGGTTCTTTTGGGAAAGGCTTGGGGTTTGAATTTGGCAATTTTGGAAATGGCTTGCTTCCCTTCTGGGCTTCCAGGGGCTGCTCTGGCACAGCTTGCTGCAATAGTGAACCCAGCAAACAAACCTACTAAAGTGAAATGGAGCCTCTCCTGGTCCAGGGCCTTGGACAATTGTGGAAAAGCTGGTTTAATAAGGGATTGGTTCTTTTGGGAAAGGCTTGGAGTTTGAATTTGGCAATTTTGGAAATGGCTTGCTTCCCAGGGGCTGCTCTGGCACAGCTTGCTGCAATAGTGAACCCAGCAAACAAACCTACTCAGATAGAGATGCATTTACAGGCTCAGATAGAGAGATGAGCAAAAACTTGACTGAGCTACAGCGTTTTTAAGAAAACAATCTCTCAGCAAATACAGTTTTTTTTTCAAAAAAAAGGGCTCTCCCAATTTTGTTTTGCCACAAAAGCGAACCCTCCAAACAATACATGAGTTTCAGAATAATTTGGAAAAAATTGCCACAATAGCGACCCTAGCTACTAATCAGGAGCTAACATTACTTATCTAAAATTTTATTTGGGAGACTTCTTGAACATGGAATATATGGAATATCATTCTACCACAGTTCTTTATCAGCACCTGGGATGATCCTCCATGATTTTCACCTGGCGAAGGGTCAAGACCCCGCTCTAGTCCCTCGAGACGAGTGCATCAAAATCAGCGAAACTGGCTGCAACTTGCAGCGCAATTGCTGATGTTGACAGGGCTTCGTGCACTGGCTTCCGTTCTTTGGAAATGTCCGAGTCCCCTCATAAGCGAAATTGAACGAAATGACAAATTAAGATACTTGAGTGTGTCTGAAAGTGGGGTCTAACCTCCCAAATCGTAATGTTAAGAGGAAAACTCGGTTTTAATCCCTTGGGATTCTGGGGTATCCTATTTCCAAGACAGACGAAACTGAACACTACCTCTGTATGGCTTGCAGAAGCACAAGACTAGTACTATCCCATACTATCTATCATCTGGGGTTTCATCTGGGGTCCAATCGGAGAAATCCTTGTTTGGAGTCCATTGCACATTTACACTCTCTGAAGATGCGCCAACGACAGTGAGAAAATGGCAACAGCTTGCATAGAAGTTTTGAACTGTGCGGAGTTGAATAGGAGTCCGTTTTTACCATATTTCATACTTCAAGAGTTATTATTTCAATTTTGTTGGGGACTAATTGCGAATGGTTTGGTATGCTTCGGTCGAATAGGTTCGAGTTGCACAGGGTGACACTTGGGCCACTTGGGTATCACCCTTTATGGATCAGAGTTCCTGGGCCTGTAGGTCCGAGCCACCCGCAAGATCGGCTGAAAAGTTCCATGCGCCAGACACCCGTCTGCTGTCCTGGCATGGCACGGGGGATGGCACAGCCACCACTTGGGGTTTCCTAAGGGGAGCCAAAGTTATCACCAAATTTCTGGGGATTTCAAAAAAATCTTAAGTCGTTCTTGTAATTTTGTATAATTGGAAACCAACGGTGATACGGGGGTACTCCTATTCTTGGAACGGCCCAGTGTGGGAAGATCTCTGCATCATGCTGGGGAACCCTCCAGACTTTCCCAAGGAGCAAGACATGCTGACCTTTATCAAGCTTGTGGGCAACATCATGTGGACAAAGTCAAAACAGCTGGAAACACTTTCAAAATGTCATGGTGGACATCAGCAAACTGTTTTTGGGCAGTACTGCATACTTTGAAGAAACAAGAAATCCATAGAAATCCACATTTGAAGCCGACCATTTCCAAACATACTTTGAAGCCACATTTTTTCTACTGCGCCCAACAAACCTACAGCTGCGGCTTTGCAACCCATCACCCTGAAAGGAGTGAGACCTGGTTCACATGGTTCCCCGTCTCGGTCGTCTTTTACCATTGGCCTCCGGCGAAATGTCCATGGGATGAATGCACTATTGCCATCCTTGTCATCCACACCGGAAACCAAACAGGATTGTTATGTGAACCCCCTATGAAATCTTGATTGATGAACATTGTTGACCCCAATGTATGTTGCCATTTGAGGAGAAATGGGTTGGTGCTGAAAAGAGGATCAGCATGGCTATCCTGTCGCTGGGAAGACAGTGGCTACCTTCTTTGGCCAAGACGGTACTTGGGGCCTGTTTGACCTTCTTACGCCGCAATCCACCCCAATCCACTTCGCATGTTCGATGTTTTTTTCCGGAAATGTAGGCATCGACAGCATATTGAAGAATGAACCCCTTGATTTTCAAAGCCCCGGTTCACTTGAACCCAACCTCTGAAATTCTAGCTCGGCTCTGCCGCTGCCTCAAGGCCAAATAATCCCCCCAACCCAGCAGCACCAGCTATACCAGCTGGCCATAGCTGGCCTCTCCCACCATTTCAAGAGCAGACTGAAGAGTTTCGCTTTCCCCCATTTCGATGGCATGCGCTTCAATCACCAGCGAGGCACCTGCCATGACCCCACAATAAAAGTCAGATTATAAGGGAAAACCTGGATCTTCATGGAACATCACGCAGCTGCAATTACATTGACTACCTACCCATGTGACTAGTTGCATGCGAGGTGCTAAACTGAAGAAGAAAGGCTCAGGTGCAATCAAGGCAAGTCCAAAATCGTGTCAGCTGTGCTTCCGCTTCTTGGTTTTGCCTGCGGTAGAGTGCTGAGTTGAAGAAATGGAACAAGGATGAGCCCCGTCCCTGAACATGGGAGAAGGGATAGGCATATGTGCCACGGTCAAAAGATGGTGGGTTATGGTCATTCATCTTATCATTTCTTATCATGGGAATCAACATGCTGGGTATGTAAAGCCTCATTACTGGGGGGATGACCATTCCTGAATATGGGTATAATCCAATTCGTGACCATGGCACGTGCCCCCAAACATGAAAATCAATTCATCGGCCGTGGGGATGACAAAAACCACATGGGACGCCGCGCATTCAGGAAGTCAAAGAAGTCAGTGCAAAACAAAGCAAAGCATATTGGGACGCTCATGCCCAGAAACTATCAGTTTTTTTGCAGCAGGTTTTCGTTTAAAGTGCGAAATCACCATGTGGACGCGTCATCCAAAGGTTAAAGTAACACAGCGCTTTTTCTGCATTTCCTATTGCGACGCCTATCGTCAGGAACTAGACCTTGTCAAAGTCGGTCGCTATATGCTATAAACATTTTCGAGTATCTAGTGAGATCATGAGTCCAAGCGCTGCCGCGCGTCTTTCCCTTTTCGCTTTATCAAGTTCCTTCTGCCACCACTCATTGAGATGTGTGATTTTCTTTTCTTTTGCTCACATTGCTTCCACAAAAAGCTCCGTAGAAAGAGGGATTGATGTGGCCAGGGAATCTAAGCCTGGAAAAAAAAGAGATCAAGACGATATGCCATAGAGATCCGAGACCTGCCAAAAGCAAACTCCTGGAAGATACAATCTGAAGGTGGGATCATATCTACAGTAGCAATCCAGCAGTCTAGCAGCATTTCAGCAGCAGCTAGCAGCGCCCTAGTCCAGAAGCAGCCTTGAGGCAGTTGAGCAGCAATCTAGCATGTAGAAGCAGACTGGCAGCAGTTTGGGAGCCCCGCGTGGGTGTATCAGCAATTTGGCAGCAGTCGAACAAGACTTTATATCACACCAATTTAGCAATCAAATCACGGGATTTCCCTTAGGTATTCCACATATAAAAGCTTGCCTAGAGGACGTAGCCCCGAGCCAAATACAACGAAGGAAAAAACATGTACATCTGCCGCGCAACCAATCACAACCTAACTGCGGTCATCATCCTGCATTGCAATACTATCTCCCGCATTGAATTCTGAACGTGCAAAAAAAGTATTTTTGCAAAACACGATCTGGACGCAGCACGCACTGACTTTCCAAAAACTTAGATTGCACCTGGACGCTATACACAAAAATCAAAACACATTGACTTCCATTAGTGGGAGTACCACAAGAAATATGGGATGTAATCAATTTTTTTACTTGCAGAGCAAAGGTGGACATACGCTTAAAGTCATTGGAATGTAAGCCGACCACGACCCGACTCGAAGACAATCACAAGGAAAAATGCAGAAAGACTGTGGCCCTTGCCACTGCCACGCATTGGGTGAAGTTTCAAAACGATGTGCAAGAAGCATGCCTTTGAGAAATAAAGAAAATATAGCGGGTGAATCTGAACGTTTGTACTAGGACTATGCTGCAGCTTCATCACAGGTATTGAAGGGGTGCAGCGCATTCTGCCAGCTGAACAGCTCTCGCTCAGTTTTGGGTGAAGCCGGATTATCATTTAGATGTCAAGCTTGCTTACTAACTCACACATCTGCAACTCATCTATTCTATTCATTATGATCTGGGATGCTCCTCAAGCACATTCTACAGTGGTTCCTTCTATAATATAATGAAAAGTCAACAGGTGCCACGGGTGTTTTGCCTCTGCTTGTGGCACCAATAGGCGCTTTCTAAGCTCTCCTGGCGGGACATCCCCACTGGAGTGGCCAAACTCTGGTCCCCTGATGCGTCAGCTTAGATTCGAACTAACCCGTTGAAAGCTTGTAGTAACAGCCGTGAAAAACTGATTGGCATCGACACTCCACGCAAAATAATGCTCCGCGATGCTTGGAGCCGATCAGCCGGCTGCACTGGACCTATCGCTTCTCCGCAGTGAAAACTCTGATGGTATCGCCTCATATCTAGTGGTTGCAGCTAGCTGAGAGGTGCATGGGAGTGCCAGATGTTTTTGAATGGAAACCTCGGGAAGTGGTAATGATCGATATCCACCCAGCACAACCATCGGCATGGAAAACCCAGCATCAAACCCCATGCTCCCAGCATAGCTCCTGCTTCAGCACTGGCCGCTGAGCCTTGGATTTCTGCTTGAGCAATGGGTTCTGTTGATTGGCAAAATTTCAAAAGTTTTGATACGGGCTTGTCTTAAAAACGAATTATCCCTATAATTGGATCTAAGTGGATGGTTAATTCTATGGTTATCTATGGTTAATTATCCCTATTAACATAGTTTTGATTCAATCTTTTCCGTATTCTCAGGGCACACCCACATGCAGAGCTTTGCTTCTTGACCGGCTAAGATTCGCATGCATGAATCGTGAAACCTGATACAAGGTGTAAAACAACCGGCGGGCCGAATCCTTGCAGTTCAAATTCCAAAAGAACAATGTGGTGGTAAAGCTAATCAACGAACAACACAACAATGGGATATTGGAAAAATTGACCCGCCCAATGATAGGGCATTGGATCTAGTTTGTAATATAAACAACAAAAACAAATAGTAAAACTGTACCCCAAAGTTCGCCTCCAACCACCTCATTATCCAAGGAGCTCCCCAAATTTCTTGATCAATCCACTCAGAGCATGTTGTAGAAACGAGAAACGGCTAGGTTGGCCATGTTGCTGCTGCGATCTTTGAAATCCTAGGCGCAGAATGCGGCCCCTTCACCGCGCAAGATCAAGACCCTGATCTGGTGGGTGGGTAATGCCCGGCATCCAAAAATCTTGTGCAGTTCACGAACAAATCTGGGACTCATGGCGCTCGTGCCCTTGTTCATGACAACCTCCAGGATGCCATGCTCCGGCTGACGCACCTCCTCAGCAAACAGTTGCAATGTCAGGGCGAAAGGGGTGCGGGGTCTATCATATTCCTTTCCAAAATAACCGGTTGAAAACACTTGGGAAATCTCAGTGGGCTTTGCACCAGCACACGTTCTGTTGACATATATATACATATATATATAAATTGACGTACATGCATACATACATACATACATACATTACATTGCATTACATTACACTACATTACATTACATGACATGACATGACATGACGTGAC
>CAMXCT020006510.1:275893-416387 GCA_947184155.2 Cladocopium goreaui
CTGGTCCTAGGGGCAAGGCGTCTTTAGAAGAGAAACTATCCATTTCAAAGTGTTGGTTTTCTGTTCAAAGAGTCTGGCATTCCAGGGTGCAAGTGCTGGATGGTCAAAAGGGCAAATTTGAAAAAAAAACGCAATTCTTTTCAAAGATTTGGTTTGCGGATAGAATTCTAAGGTCCTTGCAGCAATGTTGCGGCCAAGACAATTTGACTAAGGGTTAGCTCTACTTTGCGCCGTTCAGAAACTGTTGTCTTCCATTGAAAACGTTGCATTTTTCAAAAATGTTATTCATCTAAAAAAGGGCTGTGCACTGTCACAAAGTGCAGCATTTCTCTGAGAATAATGGTCCCAGAAGGTTTCTTTGGTGGATGCTCTACCCTTTGTAGGCCAGATCCTTTTCAAACATGTATTTTCTTTTACAGAGGTGATGTGACCTTCAAGGAACTTGGCATTCCATGAAGAATGTGTTGGCTGCTCTTTCGGGCAAGACTTCTTTCGAGGAGATGCTTTCCATTCAATCATTTTGTTTCCTATTCGCAAAGATAAATGCCTCAGAACAAAGTTGTGGCCAACGTGGTTCAAAAGGTGCGCGCTGTCACAAAGTGCCACATTTCTCTGAAAACGATGGTCCTAAAATTCCAGGATCGCCAACAAGGAATATTTGCAAGAGAAAGGACATGCGGGGCAAGAGGGGAGGGTTGGAAGGTCTTGGGGGATCCTTGTAAGACGACGTGCCATCCTAAGAGGAGGGGCGGGTGGCAGGTCTTGGCCGGATGGAGAAAATTTCACCGGCGATCAGCATGCTGCCAGGACCTTCCACACCCCACCTGATTGCGCCTTCTTGAGCACGGCTTGTGCCAGAGAGTTTCCAGCCCCCCCCTCCCCCCACTGAAAGTCTCTGCTTGTCTGTTGTAACAACTCCCACAAGACACCTGGTCTTTCCACTGCCATTCCTTATTTCTTCTGTGCTGGGGCACCTATTCGTGCACTTGTGCTGCACAAGCGTCGATTATAATTGAGCTCCTGTAGCTGCTTGTGTTCCTGTAACTCTAAAAAATTGTCGCCCCACACGCTGTAAGAATGCAAGTTTCTAAAACACCGTTTTGGAAAAACCGCCCAGAAACTTCTGAATCCCATGCTAGATAGATAGACCCATGGGTAGATCGATCAATAAAAAGAGATGGTTGGATGGAAAGAAAGAAAGAAAGATAGACAAATAGGTAGATAGGTAGATAGATATATAGAAAAAATACAAGGAGATAGATCGGTAGAAATATCGCTAGAAAGACAGATAGACAAATAGGTAGATAGATAGATAGATAGATAGAAAGACAGAAAGAAAGGATAGATAGATGGGATAGATGGGATAGATGGGATAGATGGGATAGATGGGATAGATGGGATAGATAGGATAGATAGGATAGATAGGATAGATAGGGTAGATAGGATAGATAGGATAGATAGGATAGATAGGATAGATAGGATAGATAGGATAGATAGGATAGATAGGATAGATAGGATAGATAGGATAGATAGGATAGATAGGATAGATAGATAGATAGATAGATAGATAGATAGATAGATAGATAGAAAGATAGATAGATAGATAGATAGGTAGATAGGTAGATAGATAGATTAGATAGATTAGCTAGATTAGATAGATAGATAGATAGATAGATAGATAGAAAGATAGATAGATAGAAAAGATAAGATAAGATAAGATAAGGTAAGATAAGATAAGATAAGGTAAGATAAGATAAGATAAGATAGATAGATAGATAGAAAGAAAGACAGAAAGAAAGGATAGATAGATAGATAGATAGATAGATAGAAATATAGGAAGATAGACTGGTAGAAATATAGGTAGAAAAAAAGAAAGATAGACAGAAAGAAGTACAGGAATGTAGTTAGGTAGAAATACAGGCTAGTAGATAGATAGACAGACAGAAAGATAGATAGGAAGGAAAGATAGGATAGATCGATAGATAGATAGACAGATCGATAGATCGATAGATAGGATAGAAAGAAACGATAGATAGATAGATAGCTAGATAGATAGATAGATAGAAAGATAGATAGAAAGAAAGAAAGATAGATAGAACGATAGATAGAAAGAAATATAGATAGGAAGATAGACAGGTAGAAATATGGGTAGATAGAAACAGACACAGACAGATAGATAGATAGAAAGAAAGGAAATATAGGATAGATAGGATCGATAGGATAGAAAGCATCGATAGGATAGATAGGAAGATAGATCGGTAGAAATATAGGCAGATAGATACATACACAGACAGAAAGATAGATAGAAAGAAAGGAAAGATAGGGTAGATAGGAGAGATAGGATCGATAGGATAGAACGTATCGGTAGGATAGAAAGGATAGATGGGATAGATAGGGTAGAAAGGGGAGATAGGATGGAGAGGATAGATAGGAAAGATAGGATTGTTAGGATAGAAAGGATGGCCAGGAAAGATAGGACAGAAAGAACGATAGAAAGATAGATAGATAGAAAGATAGATAGATAGATAGACAGGTAATTAGATGAAAGAGAGAGAGAGAGAGGCCAGCTGGGTAGACGAGATAGATAGATAGATAGAAAGATAGATAGATAAATAGGTAGATAGGTAGATAGGTAGATAGGTAGATAGATAGATTAGATAGGTTAGATAGATTAGATAGATAGGTAGGTAGGTAGATAGATGGATAGATAGATAGATAGAAAGACAGAAAGAAAGGATAGATAGATGGAAAGAAAGAGAGATATGATAGAAAGAAAGGATAGATTAGATAGATAGTTAGTTAGATAGATAGATAGAAAGAAAGATAGATAGATAGATAGGTTGATAGATAGATAGGTAGAAAGGAAAAAAGAAAATAGATAGATAGATAGAAAGATAGATAGATAGATGGATGGATAGATAGATAGATAGATAAATAGATAGCGAGATAGTTTGATAGTTAGACAGAAAGAGAGATATGATAGAAAGAAAGGATAGATAGATAGATAGATAGATAGAAAGATAGATAGATAGAAAGATAGATAGATAGATAGATAGAAAAAATAAAATAAAGAGAGGTAGAAAGATAGATAGATAGAACTAAAGGAAGATAGATCGGTAGAAATATAGGTAGATAGATAGAAAGATAGACAGACAGATAGAAAGAAAGAAAGGAAAGGTAGGATAGATAGGAGACATAGGATCAATAGGATTGATAGGGTCGATAGGATCGATAGGATAGATACGATAGCGAGGAAAGATAGGATAGGAAGGGAAAAAAGGAAGGATAGGATTGTTAGAATAGATGGGGTAGATTTAGATGGATAGAAAGGTAGATAGACAGATAGATAGATAGATAGATAGATACATAGACAGACAGATAGATAGATAGATAGATGGATGGATAGATAGATAGAAGGACAGGAAGACAGAAATATTGAGATACATAGGCAGAAATATAGGTAGTCAGATAGAAAGACAGATAGATGGATAGAAAGAAAGGAAAATCAGGATAGATAGGAGAGATAGGATTGGTAGGACCGATAGGAAATAAAGGATAGATAGGATAGATAGGAAAGACAGGGAAGATAGGATTGTTAGGATAGATAGGATAGATAGGATTCTTAGGAAAGATAAAGTAGATAGGACAGATAGATAGATCGATCGATAGATAGATATACAGATGGATCGATAGAAAGATAGTTGGATAGGTAGATGTATAGATAGGAAAAAAGGAAGAAAGAACGATGGATGAATAGGTAGATAGATAAATAGACAGATAGATAGATAGATAGATAGAAATGTAGGAAGATAGATAGGTAGAAATATAGGTAGATAGAAACATAGATAGATAGAAAGACAGATAGATAGATAGATAGATAGAAAGATAGAACAAAATAGATCGATAGTTGGAAAGAAAAAAGAAAGAAAGATAGAAATATAGGTAGATAGATTGGCGGAAACATAGGTAGATAGGTAGATTGCTAGACAGATAGATAGAGAGAAAGACAGATAGATAGATAGATAGATAGGTAGATAGATAGATAGATAGATAGGGAGATAGATAGACGGGTAGACAGATAGATAGATATATAGAAAGACAGATAGATAGATGGATAGATAGATAGATAGATAGAAAGATAAATACATAGATTGACAGAAAGATAGGTAGATAGGTAGGGCTTGAGAAAGATAGAGAAACCATAGATAGAGCGAGAGCTAGATAGGACATAGATAGAAAGATATATAGATAGAAAGATTAATAGATATATAGAAAGAAATATAGATAGATAGACAGTTAGAAGGACAGCTAGATAGACAAAAAGAAAGAAAGAAAAATAGATAGATAGATAGGTACAGACAGAAAGGTATACAAATAGATAGATAGTTTGATAGATACATACAAACATCGGTAGATACATACATACATCGAACGATAAACACATAGATCGATAGATGCATACATAGATCGATAGATCCATCGATAGAAAGAAAGACAGATAGCGAGATAAAAAGGTCGATGGATCGATAGATAGATAGAAAGAGAAAGAAAGAGAGATAGAGAGAGAGAGAGAAGAAGAGAGACAGATAGATAGGTGGATAGATGCAAAGATAGGATAGATAGGAAAGGTAGGATATATAGGATGGATAGGATGCGTAGGAAAGATCGGATAGATCGGACAGACCGGATAGATAGGATAGATAGAATAGATAGGATAGATAGGATAGATAGGAAAGATAGGAAAATGAAAAGATGGATAAATGGACAGATGGACAGATAGATAGATAGAAAGATAGTTAGATAGAAAGAAATAGATAGAAAGACCTGTAGATAGATAGACAGATAGATAGATAGAAAATAAATAGCAAGAAAGATGGAGAGAAAGACAGATAGATGGATAGAAAGAAAGATCGCTGGATCGAAAAATAAAGACAGATGGCTAGATAGATAGATAGATAGATGGATAGATAGATAGATGGATAGATAGATAGATAGATAGATGGATAGATAGATAGATAGATAGATTAAATTAGATTTGATTAGATTAGATTGGATTAGATTAGATGAGATTAGATTTGATTGATAGCAAGATAGATAGATAGAGAGCTCGATACAAAGATATAAAGAGATAGGTCGACTGATAGATAGATGGATTTAAACAAGATCGATAGATAGGTACATGCATAGATAGATAGATAGATAGAATAGATTAGATTAGATTAGATTAGATTAGATTAGATAGATAGACAGATAGATAGATAGACAGACAGATAGATGCATAAGATAGATAGATTAGAAAGATAGATCGATAGATAGATGGATAGGTAGATAGAAAGAAAGATAGATAGATAGACAGATAGAAAGATAGATAGATACATAATTAGGTAGATACATAGATGGATAGACAGACAGACAAGCGGACAATGATATATATATATATACACATATATTTAACAAGCAGAATACATACATATCTCTATATATATATATATCACTGTGTAAAGCAACCCTTGAGATCCCCTGAGGGTATAGGCGAAACAGCGCACATCGGACGAGCTTCGAAGCAGGTGTACTGACCCCATCCGGCACGCTTTGGCCAGCTTGTTCGCATCAGTTCCATCTCCCAGCGGGCCGAGGGGCGACATGGCAACTGGCTGTTACTGAGCAACCCTGGAAAGTTATGAAAATCATCTTGATATGATTTTCCCATCATTATGGAAGGCAGCATCATCCCATGTTACGAGATGGAATTTCAACAATGATTGAAACTTGCAACCAAAGCCCAGATATGCGCAGTGAGGATGGAATAAATGAAGGAGCGCCAGCAGTGCCAGGCGGTTTCTGGTTTGACGGAAGCTGGCTCAAGATTCCCTACTTTTTCTCGTATTGTCATGATGAGCGTGTGTCTTCCCAACATGAATGCCTGTCCCCAGCGTTCGTGATTGTTTATCTTATATCATAACAAAGCTTGGAAGCCACATGGCGTCACGCGAAGCGACGTGTGAACCGGTTTTCTGTCACCCAGATGGCATTCCATTGGGATCCATTTGGCATGGTTCGTTAGGTTTATGCCCAAGAACTGGCTCAATAGGGATGAGACTGTATCTATGTTATATAAATATATATGTGCAGAGATCACCCATTCCATCTCTTTTCTAAAGCAGTAGTATGGATTATATTCCATCCCCAGATGTGGGGTCTGGTATTGCTTTGGGGAAACAAGGCGTTGAAATATCGATTTCAATCAGCACCCAAGCATGAAGAAGGGATCCGATCATCAGCCATCTAATCATTTACTGTGGAGATGCTCAAAATCCCCAAGTCACGGGATAACTCCCAAACCCAGGTTGGATGATCTTTTCGCCACCCCCCAAACATATTTTCCATGGTCAGTTCCATCCAGTTCCATAGTTCCGTTACGTTTGATGTAGAACCCGTCATCCCAGGATTTGGGGGGATTCCCTGCCTAGGGGCCCCCGACCATCCCCGAGGAGGGGTATATCACCAGGTCTGGAGGGATCAGCAAGCCCCCAAATGGTGATTTCGGACACTAAAAGATTAGGAAACACGTGCAAACACAACGATAAACATTGGATAACGTGGGCAAAATCGGCAGCGCCAATTTTTGCTGACCTTTTGACCTATGAGGCGCAAATTAATCAAGTTGAGGGGCCTTTACTTTGCTGGCGGGAGATCAAGAGGGACTGCTGTAGCAGCCGGTGAAACAGTCACACTCAGTACTTAGTACTGAAAAATGCAGGAATTGCAAAAGCGTGAGTCAAACACCTAGCGATGAGTCTACTCAGGGCACAGTGGTGAACTGGCAGCAGTCTCATAGTACGCTTGACGTTTCGATGGATGTGCCCGGCCCGGCATCTGCGAGTACAACCAAATCACCTGCAACAGGAGAACAGCCAAGATCACCATGAAGATCAGTAGCTGGGTTAGCGAGTAGTTCCTGGCACTGCGCAATGTTGTACAACATTTCACGGCCGCGGCAAGCGGCGTTGAGTGGTAAGTAATCTTGTGGGACCAGGGAGTATACAGACAGTGCGGGATATACCGCATTTGCCGGAGCCCACAAAGGGGTGGTTTCAACTATCTTTTGTATTGTAGGTCAGTGAGGTGCTGCTACGTACGTTCCTTCGGTTGACAGCAAGGCTAATTTGTTTTGTGCTCTTGGCTTGTGGGGGATTGCCATGAAGGTAAATGAAAAGGACCGAGAAAGATAACCCTGTTCACTTTCGCGAATAAGGTGGCGGAGTTGTAAATAAGGTGCATGCAGTATGCAAAGCATCAAATCAAATGCGGAGGGATCCTTGGCTGAAAAAAGGGTTGCGCAACTAATTTCGTCCATTTTTTGTCATTTCTCACCCTGTTTGTTTTCAATGAACAGAAGCTTTGCTGGCTGCTCAAAAAGTAAAAAAACATATGACGCTTTAAAAAAGGCCCGCCGCAGGCACAACTTTTCAGCATTTGGATCGCCGCACAAAAATCATTGCTTCCGCCAATGTGAAAGCAAATTAAAAATCGATGAGCTGCTCTTTTTTATTCTTTTGTTCGGGATGTCGAAGACCAGCCCTAGATCAGTAGGGTTTTAGCATTCCCCAAAAATCAGAAAGAAGATGTTTTCTGAAAAAGAGTTGTTGGAAACATTTGAGAAAATTTGGGGTAGGTAAACTCTCTTGAAGGAACCACTTGCCACTTGCCAAATCTTTGATTTTTTTGGTTCTAGATTAATCATGATTAATCTGGATTAATCCTGATTAATCCAGTTCACAACGTCCTACATCATGACTCCGGCTAGTTTGGGCCTACGCTCAGAGACTTGGGCATGGTTTGAGGGCAATTTTGTATTTCATCTATTTTTATCTAGTGTTCTGAAGAATTTGGCACTTTTCAAAAACAATGCCGAAAAATTGAAACAACATAAAGCACATAGGTTCGGCATTTGTTTTTACATAGAATCCTCCAACATCTGTGATCCCAAGTCGCATTTTTCAAAAAACATGATATTCCTTAAAGAAGCTGTGGCCTGACTTTGCGCATTCTCTTTGAAATATCTATTTGGACAAAGTGCAGTAGTAATGGTCTGAAAAAGACTTTCAATACGGATGCAAATTCAAAAAAGTATGGTGCCTTCTGCCAGCAGATTCCAACACCATTTCAAATTAAGATCCATGTGCAAACACCATGGTGTTTTTTTTGCGATCATGGCATTCTTTGAAGTGAATGTTGATAACTATCAGAAAGATGTTCCTTCAAGAAAGTGCATCATCTCTTTGAAAACTGTGTAAGATTTCCTCAAACGTTAAAACACAATTCCAAATTTCAAGATGGAGTTCTTTTGAATGTGTAATGGTCCATTTATCAAAAGAGTATGGTATTCCTTCAAGAATGTGTGCAAAGTTTCATTTTATCTTTGGAAAACTATGAGGTCGTTGAGGGAGACACAATATTCCCCCAAGACAATGGAACTTTATTCCAAAATTTATATAACCCTTTTACTAAAACGTTCTTTCTGAAATACTACGGATTTCCCTTCGTGCAGAAGGCATTTGCTTTGGGAAGTACCCTCTGCAAAAATGATGGAAACGATCGATTAACCTATGTGCTTTATGTTGTTTCAATTTTTCGGCATTGTTTTTGAAAAGTGCCAAATTCTTCAGAACACTAGATAAAAATAGATGAAATACAAAATTGCCCTCAAACCATGCCCAAGTCTCTGAGCGTAGGCCCAAACTAGCCGGAGTCATGATGTAGGACGTTGTGAACTGGATTAATCAGGATTAATCCAGATTAATCATGATTAATCTAGAACCAAAAAAATCAAAGATTTGGCAAGTGGCAAGTGGTTCCTTCAAGAGAGTTTACCTACCCCAAATTTTCTCAAATGTTTCCAACAACTCTTTTTCAGAAAACATCTTCTTTCTGATTTTTGGGGAATCAAGGCAATACTAATAATACTAAAGCTAAAGCTCTTAAATAGATTTTTCCTATATGAAAAAAACCTACTGATCTAGACCCTACTGATCTAGGGCTGGTCTTTGCTTCCCTGATTTGTGTTTTTTTTTTTATCGTTTCTATCTTTTCTTTTGTTTCCGTTAGATTTTTTATTTGTATTTCTTACTTTGTGTTTTTATTTCTGAATCATTTTTTTTGACAAACATTTTTTGTTTTTTATTTTCCCTTTGTTTTTCTTGGCAACTTTCTATGTTTTCATTTTTTGACAATGTCTTTTGTGATTTTCTGATTATTTATCCCAAAACAAATACATGCTCAAAAGTGGCGTCTGCGGCGGGCCTTTTTAAAGATTCATAGATGCTCTTGAACAGCCAGCCGAGCTTCTGTCTGCAAAGAAAGAAAAATATTTAAAAACCAAAGGCCAAGAAAATAAGTAACATGTAACGTTAACGTTATAAAACATAAATGCAAACAAAAGCGCGAAGAATTGAAGAGTTGAAGAATGGAGATCATTTCCTGAATGGCTGCTTGCCAGCAGCTGACCATCGTCATGTCCAAAACCAACAGCTGCTGCTGTGGAGCAAGTCCAGCAAAGCTGTCGTAAGGTCTTGTAAGTATTTGTTTTGGGTGATTTCTTTCGGCGCCTGCATTCGTTTCTTTATGACAGGTCCTGTTGTCTCCTGCGCATACTTTATTTTGGCCTACGCTGTGAACATGTACTAGTCTTGTCACACAAATATTCTTCACAACATGAGCCCTGCGGATGGCTGCAGCTACGTGATTCAATACAATTTGCTCAAGACCCTGTCAAACTGGATTTCAATGTAAAACTGTTGGTTGGCACATATCCTAAACCTGGTTTCCGTGTAATGCTCTTTATTTTCTTGAATTATGAAACTCAACAAATTTAGAAGAAAGATAACCTGACTTCATCAAGGTATAATATCAAGATCTAAATCTATTCTGACTGTGTGACTAGCAACCAAGTTGCGCCATACCAGAAAAAAACAAATTAACGCGCCAAGAATCTGCACCAGCGCAACTATAGAGCCCCAAATCAAGCCGCCACAGGTGTAGCTCCACATGTATGCTAAAGGGCAGCAAAGTAGAGCCATGAACAGCTCCAGTGGTCCATTGCCGCGAGAGACGGCAAAGTTGATCATACGAAGAAGAATTGGGGAAGTTACTGGGAATGACAGGAAGATGGTCAGTGTCCAAGCCACAACTTGAGTAACCATATACTGCGTCACGGATGAGTAGCCAGACAAAACCGCGGATATCTCACATGGTCCATTGTCGCAGGCCAGCACGTTCACAGAGGAATAGAAAATCATAGGTAGGCAGGCAATCAAAGCAATATGAAATGGCACGCGCAGCTCATTACCGATCTGCGATTCCACCAGTGCAAGCAGGGGTCCCTTGACATGTTCATTAAAGCAGTTGAGAGGATCCCGATCCTCCAAGCTGAATCTTTGCCGGCGGACCTGCCGCAGCTAGGATGTCGGCATCTTTGGACTTCTACAAAGATTCTGAAAGCACGGAACAGGCGTAGAAGCCAAGCTGAACAAGAAACTAGACGACGGATGGCCCGAGAGCGGAGAGGAACATAGTGAGAGGGAAGATCTTATAGCATGAGACAAAAATATGTATATATATATAAATATACGATGATGCCTAATATGAAGAGACATGGTGCAGACATGTTGTGAAATGTCGGTACGTGTGAAGAAATTGAAGGAGGAATAAAGGAACGACTCGAAGGAGACACAGGAAGAAGAATTGAGACGGACATTTCTACATACAAGCATGCTCATACATACAAACATGCCTTACACACAACTGTTCTTTTACACAAAGACAGTATCACACACACACATACGCTTTCACATTCACATACAGACGCATACACAAACACATTTACACACACAGATGTTTTTACAAACAATTTCGCCCACAATCCCTTTCACACGCCGATGCTTTTACACACAGACACTTTGGCACACACAACGCTTTCACACACAAACGCTTTTACGCGCATACCCTTTTACACACAAGCACTTTTACACAAACGCTTTTACACATAGGACCCTTTACACACACACACACCCCTTTCACACACACAAACACGTTTACTTAGCAATGCTTCCTATGGAATGCCACTTCGAGCCTTTGTTTGGCTGGGTAATGCTACTTCAACCCAAGAAAGAATGCCACGGTATTCTGCATGCGGAGAAGCAATCAGCGTCTTTATTTTCCGGCATCGTTTCAAAATGAGTACACTGTGCACGAGCAAGTCTCAGACAGACCCGATTGACTTGTTCTGTGTGACCTCATGCCCGCATGCAGCCAACTGGTGATCAAAAGGAAGCATGCGCATCAACAAGTCTCAAACAGTTTCGGTTGACTTGTCTGCTGCAGCTTCATACTCAAATGCCAAAAAAGTAATGCGCGGCATCATTTTGACGTCTGAGCATCCTGGGACTGTAATATCACAGCGTATAAGCAAGCGAGAGCTATGCCGTGCCAACTGCGAAATCACGCTGCCACTGAAGCCGATCTCTTTCTACCATCCGCAATGCATCCACACTCCACAATCTCTATGTCGCCACGGTTGAAGGGAAGGTCGCTGCTTGAGCTAAATGCTGAAAGCCTCTTCAACGCTGTAGCCATATGCGACGATGAGCCAAGCAGCACACAAAACTGCAGCGCTGCGGTTGATATCACCAAAGCAATGAAACAAAATGTTCTTAGGCCTCTCAGCAACGACAGCCGAGATGGACTGTTGCCACAACTGGAAGCATATGCTCTTCCAAGTGGAGAGGCATTCCTTTTGCAATGCCTTGGGCCTTGTGCTCATCTGCACTGCGCTGGGGCTGCTTCACTGTGATGCCGTCCAGGTGACAATGAATATGAAAGACATTTTTTTCATTGAAATAATCGGTCCAATTTGGCGGGGCGGGCTCCCAGTACTTTCATTTCGTTGTCACACATTGATACAACCACTGTTACATACACACCAAGCTCTTCTTTGATAACTCCCAAGTTGCAAGCTGCTTGCAAGCTGCCAAGCAGCAAAGCCGCCATCTCTGTGGGCCTGCAAACACGACAACCGTCCACACTCTGCTATGGATCTGAAACTGTAATCGTGGCTTCGGGTGATTTCATCCAACTCCGTCCACGAACCAGTGTCATTGTATGCATCCTGGATGTCCTTTTGCCTGGCTTGCGTCCACTTCCGCATTCCAAGGTGCGACATGGACGAGGCTAAATTTGGGAAAGTACAGGCTTTCGTTTGAAACCGAAAAGAAGCTGCGAAATTAAGCAGTGGAAATCGATTGAAGTCTTTGCCACGAACACGAAAACTCAGATGATTGGTTTCACATGGCAACTTGACCGCAGGCAAGTGTTTTGAAAACTCACTCGCATTCATTCTTGGAAACTTGGTGTCGCTTGCGAAACTCAGACAGTTCTGGAGGCTTCACATGCGGTGCTTCAAAAACAGATTGTTTACACATGACTTCGCACAGGAAACTCAGACAGATCTGGTTGCCTTGGCCTTCCATGCGCAAAACAACGGCCATAGTCTTGCAATGAAAGACATCAGGCATCGTTCCATTTGCCAGCTTTCACTTTGGCTGGTGTGTTCACGGTCCGCAGCAGGCCGCTTCCTTGTATTGTGCTCATTTGCAATCCAAAGAGGCCCTGTCGCTCTGCTTGCACTGCCTGGAGCTGCTCGTCGTTGGTCAACTTAAAGATCTTCTCAGCCACCACGTCATGTTGGCACCTTATTCGTCTGCGGCATCCTTCCACACCAACAGATGCACTTCGTGATCTGCCATGTTGAAATTGTGTGTTTGTTCCAGTCGGCAGAAAGCTTCAGAAAACGCTTTAGGCACCTTCGCCCCCACCGCGACAACCTGGGTGTGCAGCATCATGAACATCTCATCCCCACCAGGTCCAAACTTTTTGCTGGTTGGCTCCTCATCATCGGCGCGAACCAGCACACTGATGTAACCCAGGAATAAGACTGCATCTCGCAATTTCACCCCAAAGCCCGAAAACAGCAAATCCTCGTAGGGACACGCAAAGGGGTAGACCATCCCAACAGCTCTCTGGTTCTTCAAGCGCAGAATCTTGCAGACCATCGGCCGGTGCTCGTCATTGTATTCTTTGTATAAAGCAGACTGTGTAGACACCACTTGAAAACTGACATTCTGGCAGCTGCATCGTTGCCGTCTCACCTTCTTGCATCTGCAACACACCCGGGGCGGCAGCTGGCATGTTGGATCGTGGAGCGCTAGCTTTCCGTGTGTTTGTTGACAGCCTCATGTCCACGGGATGTTTGAAGCAAATTCCTTGGGGGCCACGTTTGTTTAAGAGTGTGAGAAGCTGGTCCTTCATAGAAACACCGGCCAAGTCACAAAGACTTTTTTCGTCAACCAAAATTCACTCGATCTCTCCAGTGTGATCTGCCAAATTCACAGTGGCCAAAACGGCACTCTCGTGTCATGGCGCTTTCAGTGCCCTGTGTCCGGGTCGATCTTCGTGCGGCAATTTTGCGCGCCACATACATGGGATTGCCCACGGTTCCAGTGACCCAAACGCTGTTCAGCTGCACCTCAATGACGGCGTCCTGTGCCTGCGTTAAAAGAGAAACAGGAAACAGAAAGAGACATAGACAAAGCAGAAACAACACCAAGGCATGAGCGGTAGCAACACTTCCAGCCTCGGCTTCCTGATTTGATGAGCTCAGGCGCTTTTACACACAGACGCTTTTACACACAACCACTTTTAATTACGACACACAAACACTTTTACACACAAACGCTGTTACACACGGACGCTTTGACACACAGAGGCTTTTACACACAAACGCTTCGAAACGCAGACGCTTTTACACACAAACACTTTTACACGCAGACCCTTTACCACACAATCACTTTTGCACACAATCACTTTTACACACAATATTTTTTACACACGAACGCTTGTACACAGAAACGCTTCTACACACAAACGCTTTTACACACCAACGCATCTACAAACACATTTGAACACAGACGCTTTTACACACAAACACTTTTACACACAAACACTTTTACACACAGACGTCTTTACACACAGGCCCTTTCGCACACGACCACTTTTACGCAGAAACACTTTTAACACACAGACGCCTTTACACACAGACGCTTTTACGCACAAACACTTTAAACGCAGACGCTTTTACACACAAACACTTTTACACACAAGCACTTGCACACGCAGACCCTCTACCAGGACCAAACAAACTCGAAAAAAACCCTCAGTTGTGGACACTCAAGCATCATTTTGTGCGAAAGGGTTGCCGCCGGACCAACCCAACTGAAAAACCATCGTTTTTTGACACTCGAACCTCGTTTCGTGCTAAAGGGTTGCCGCCGGACAAACCAAAGTCGCAAAAAACCCTGAGTTTTTGACACTCGAACCTCGCTTCGTGCTAAAAGGTTGCCAAAATTGCAAAGACACGTCGGTTTTTGACACTCGAGCCTCATTTCGTGCGAAAGGGTTGCCGCCGAAGCTATAAATGCAAAAAACCATCAGTTTTGGACACTCGATCCTCATTTCGTGCGAAAGGGTGGCTATATCGTGGTGCCTCGTCGTCAGTGCCTGCGGCCGTAAGGGAGAAAAGAAAAAGAAGGAGAGAGACCGTGACAGAGCGCAAGAGAGAGACAGAGAGAGAGAGAGAGAAAGAGAGAGAGAAACAGAGAGAGCGAGAGAGAGAGAGAGAGAGCGAGCGGGAGAGAAGATATGAAGATGTGAAGATGCGAAGACGTGAAGGTGAAGAGCGAGAGAGAGAGAGAAATTGTGTGAAGATGCGCAGCTGTGAGGATGTGAAGATGTGAAGATGTGAAGGTGTGAGGATGTGAAGATGTGAAGATGTGAAGATGTGAAGGTGAGAAGATGTGAAGATGTGAAGATACGAAGATGTGAAGGTGTGAGCTTGTGAAGATTAGAAGATGTGAAGATGTGAGTATGTGCACAAGTGAGGATGTGAAGATGTGATGAAGATGTGAACATGTGAAGATGTATAGCAGACCTCCACTTTTAGAAGAACCCTTCGCTCAGACGCGCTCGGGAAAAACAAAGAGCGGCCCGCCTATGTACCTTCATCTGGACTTGCTGACCTTTTCATTGGGTTGAATGATGAAGATTTTTGATTCTTCTGATTCTACCAACAGCCTCGTTTGACTAGCTTCTCTACTGGGACTTCAGCAGCCTCGATCCCCCTACAAGTGAAGCACCTCACCTCGCCATCATCAACACCACTGCCTTCCTTCACGGGCGCATTGCCACCTTCAAATAATGCGACGACGTGCTCCTCGATGGCATTGCGGTCCGCTTGTAATGCGCACTTGGCAGCTCGTACATCGAAGGCTGACATCTGGTCCAGGAGAAGCTGGTGGTTTCGAAGCTTCATGCGAAAAGAAAAAAAACTTGGCACAGACACCAGTAGGTAAGTAATGCCAGAAAACATCCAAATAACGCAGCACGTCACAAACTTCAACATCGCTGGATTTTTTCCCAGCAACGACTCTGTCGCTTCCATGATAGGGGGAACCCATCTCATGCTCCAATTGGGAAGAACATGCTCCAACAATTCAAAGAGACCGGCACTGAGCAGATCCAACAGAATGGAGCAGAGCAACCATGGTGCTAGCCACAGTGGCAGGAGATCAACGTTTTGAATACCGCCGTTATGGACAAAGGTTGCGAGCTCCAGATTGCACCAAAGTCGCTCAAAATAGGTTTCATCCCATAAAATGAGCATCCGGGAAGCATGAGCTACGAAGACCGGTAGTGCTGCTATCTGTTTTGCCTTCAACTCCAGGTCAGTTTGATGAATGCATAATTTATCCACCCACAAGGACATAGACCAGCGCGCGCCAGTCAGGTCTTGACCAAAGAAGAAAACGACAAAGAAAGTAGCCACAGGCAAACACACGAGGCACGGAAACACACAGACGTTTCCTCCCAAACCGGCCACTCCAAACATTCCAACCAAAGCAATTGCTAGCAAGGACCACATGGCAAAGGAGCACTTGATCGCCAACTCTAAGTTGAAGAACCTAGGTGGTTGGTCAGTTTTAAAAGTCAAAACGCTATTCCTTACACAACGAATACCTACACAATTCTTGAATTTCTTGAACAACATATATACCCAAAAACAAGCAAAGTCCCATCAAGACACAAGCATAGGGCAAAGAATTTCCCCCAACGCCCAGCGGACCATGAGTGCGAAATAAAGACATCCACACGATCAGCGATGGTTGAAGTGCTGTACAGGGTTGCACCTGCATTTTGCACCTGGGCCAAATACGTAAGATCAAGCCTTCAGGCAAAGCATACGCACACAAGCCTACAAGTGGCCGTATAAGGTGTCTGTCTGTTGGCATCATTGCTGTAAAAAAAGGCAAGCATCAAACAACTCTGACGTTGCCCTGCAGCCCTTGAGCGCGGCACAGCACCTATTAATCATATTGTGTATTTCTATACTTGCTTTCATGCGCCGTCACATGGACATATATTTGTATCAGTTACATTGGAGTTTTCATTTGTCTGTTATACACTTTACGTCCCTTGGACCCCCTCATGGCCTTATAAATATAAATATATAATATACAACATGTGTGAACATCAAATGGGTTTTTATGTTTCGAGGACATGTCCTCATCGAATCTGAAAATGCGAAGCATCGTGCCACACCGCGTGTTAAGAGCAACCAGGCTATAGTGTGCAGTATTTTGTTTTCTGCAGGAGAGGAGGAGGAGGAGAAGGCAGGGGCGAACGGGTGCAGAGAATGATGATGATGATGATGGTGATGATTATGACGACGAAGATGATGATGATGGTGATGACGATGATAGTGGTGATGATGATGGTGATGTTGACAGTGATGATGATGGTGGTGATGATGATGATGATGGTGATGATAATGATGATGACGATTATCATTATCGTTAATTAACAATATTTTAAGGTTACTGTTGACTATAATATGTTTAATCCTTCTTGTTTTTTGCAAAAATATATACAAAGGAAGTTGGGAAGCAATCTTCCAAATTAAAAACAAATAGAATTGTGAGACCCTACATCACAAAACAAAACATCACATAACGATACATCACGCAACAGTACCTCACACAACAACACATCACACAACAATACATCACATAACAATACATCACACAACAATACATCACAAAACAATACATCACACAACAATACATCACACAACAATACATCACACAACAATGCATCACGCAACAGTACATCACATAACAAAACGCATTATAATGTCGGCATGAATTTTGCATGGGACTTTGTGTTGGGAAGGAAGCCGGAGCAGGAAACATTGTGTTGAAAGGTACCTCTTGTGTGCGACAGTTGCGGCTGCGGTCGTTTCGAGGTCGAATCGGTTTCTCCTCTGTGTTCTGCAACGAGTGGTTGTTCATGTGCGCATGTAGTTCTATGCACTTGTGGAATCTCTAGTTGCAGATCGCGTTGTAATGGCTACATGAATGTTGTCATGTTTTGTTGCCATGTGCGTAGATACATGCGGGTTAGCCACGTGATGTTGCAAAACGCAGTGTGCTGGCTGCATGGATGTTGCAGGGGGCTTGTGTTGGGAAGGAAGCCGGAGCGCAAAACATTGCGTTTTTTCGTGTAAAGTGGCTGCAGCCGGCGATGAAGGGCAGCTGGTGTGTGAGGCGGTTGCGGGCTGGGTTCGGCCAAGGCTCGGAGCAGTCCGCACTGCAATGGTCAGCAGATAGATTTTCACAATTCTGGCGCTGGCGATTTTCCTTTTAAAATTCATTCTAAAAAGTGCCTCTCAAAATCGTCCTTTTTCGCTTTGGCGCCGGGATCCGGTTTTGGAGCTTCAATTTCTGGCACCGTGCGCGTAGTTCTATTGTGCTTTGCAAGTCAGTCTCTGCAGATCGCACTGTAATGGCTGCATCAAGGATCCTGGCTGCTGCGGCTGGCTGCGTAATACCATTGTCTTTTGCAGCTGGGAGTCGTGAATCGTATTGGAGCGGCTGCATGAAGGTTGCGATAGTGATCTGGCACCAGATTTTCTCAATTTTGGTGCTGGTGTTTTTTTTTTTAATGCTTCAAAATCGTTCTTTTTTCGCTTTGGCATCGGGCTCGGGTTTTGGAGCTTCAATTTCTGGCACCGTGCGCGTAGTTCTATTGTGCTTTGCAAGTCGGTCTCTGCAGATCGCACTGTAATGGCTGCATCAAGGATCCTGGCTGCTGCGGCTGGCTGCGTAATACCATTGTCTTTTGCAGCTGGGAGTCAAAAAATCATATTGGAGCGGCTGCATGAAGGTTGCGATAGTGATCTGGCACCAGGTTTTCTCAATTTTGGTGCTGGTGTTTTTTTTTTAATGCTTCAAAATCGTTCTTTTTTCGCTTTGGCGTCGGGCTCGGGTTTTGGAGCTGCAATTTCTGCTGTCATTGTGTACAAGAAAGCTTCTCTGTGTAAAAATATTCGTTGTGTAAAAGCTTGCTCTGTGTAAAAGATCTATATGATTTTCTATGTGTAGAAATTTGCTGTGTGTAAAAGCTTTCGTGTAAAAGCTTCTCTGCGTAAAAGCTTGCTGAGTAAAGCTTTCAGTGTCTAAAACCATTCTCTGTGTGTAAAAGCTTCTCTGTGTAAAAGCTTCTCGGTGTAGAAGCGTCTCTCTGTACAAGCTTGCTGTGTATAAAAGCTTGTTGATGTGTAAAAGCTTTGTGCGCACTGTACTGGGAAACGCTTGTGCAACCAGTGTAGTACAAAGTAGCACTGGTGCAAGCTTTGTAGTACATAGTAGTACTGGGAAGTGCTTTGTGCAAGGTTTGTAGTGCAAAGTACTTCTGGGAAGTACTCTTTGCAAGCTTTGTAGTACAAAGTAGTACTGGAAAGTACTTTGTGCAAGCTATGTAGTAAAAAATGGTACTGGGAAGTACTTCGCGCAAGCTTTGCAATACAAAGTAGTACTGAGAAGCTTTGTAGTACAAAGTAGTGCTGGGACGTGTTTTGTGCAAGCCTTGTAGTACAAGTAGTGCCCGGGCAAGCCGGCGGCGGAAGTTTTAAAATTGAAACGCTTATATATAGCCTATGTAGAGCGGAACAAGGACTGTGCCTGTAGGTGACAGGCAAGCCTTCTGTGCTTCGCAGCAACAAGCTCTTGACTTGTCAATCTGATGCCATGCCATGTCTTTTGAATGTTGGATCTTTTCTCATTTCATCTGACCTCATCGCATCGCAGCTTCTTTTGGAAATTGCTCACTGCATCCCATTGTCACCGCAGTCTGTGTCATCCCATCTCATCTCAACTCATCTCATCTCACCTCTTGTCAGCATTTTTCACCTCATCACATCTCATCCCATCTCAAGTCTTCCATCCCTTGCTCAGCTCTTCTCGGCTGGTCTCAACTGTTCTCTTCTCTTCTCATGTCACCTGAGCTTTTCTCATCTCTTCTCATCTCACCTCAGCTTATCTCAGCTTTTCTCGAATTTTCACAGCTCTTCTCAACTCTTCTCAGCTCTCCACAGCTTATGTCAGCTCGTCTTCTGTCTTCTCATCTCTTCTCTCCTCTTCTCACATCGTCTAAGCTCTTCTCACATCTCCTCAGCTGATCTCAGCTCTTGTCAGCTCGTCTCACCTCATCTCAGCTCTGCTCAGCGCACTCTCAAATCATCTAGCTCTTCTCTGGCCCCAAATCTGCTCCAAACAAGAATCTCGGTGCCAAAGGAAGCGACCTTTGCGCTTTCCGCAGAGAAAATTTGACACAGAGAACCTTTACACACAGCAAGCTTTTGCACAGAGACGCTTGTACTCAAAGAAGCTTGTACACACTAAAACTTTACACAGGTACAGGGAAGCTTGTACACAGAGACAGGGAAGCTTTTACTCACAACAAGCTTTTACACAGAGCAAACTTTTACACACAGCAAGCTCTTACACACAGAAGCTTTTGCACACAGAAGCTTTTACACAGAGAAGCTTTTACACAGAGAAGCCCTCACACAGCGAAGATTTTACACACAACAAGCTTCCACGCACAGAAGCTTATACATACGTAGAGAAGCCTGTACACAGAGATGAGAAGCTTTTACGCGCAGCAAACTTTCACACAAAGAAGCCCCTACACAGAAAAGTTTGTACACAGAGAAGCTTTTACACACAGCAAGCTTTTACACGCAGAAGCTTTTACACAGCTTTTACACACAGCAAGCCTCCACACAGAGAAGCCCCTACTTCACACAGAGAAGACTTTACACACAGCAAGCTTTTACGGAGAGAAGCTTTTACAAACAGAAGCTTTTACACAAAGAAGCCTTTACACAGAGAAGCTTTTACACACAGAAGCTTTTACACACAGCAAACTTTTACACAGAGAAGCTTTTACACAGAAAAGTTACCCACACAGAAGCTTTGACACACAGCAGGCTTTCACACAGAGAAGCCCGTACACAGAGAAGCATTTACACAGATAAGCTTTTACAAACAGAAGCTTTTGCACACAGAAACCTTTACACACAGCAGGCTTTCACACAGAGAAGCTTTTACACAGAGAAGCCTTTACACAGAGAAGCTTTTGCACACGGAAGCTTTTACACACCGAAGATTTTACACAGAGAAGCTTTTACCCACACAAGCCTTTTCCCACAACGATGCCAGACATTGCAGCTCCAAAACCGGATCTCGGCGCCAAAGCAAACAAAAAAAAATGAAGCACTTTTTATCAGGAATTTTAAAAGGAAAATCATCAACGCAAATATTGAGAGAATCTGCTGACAAATCACTATTGCAGCCTTGATGCAGCCATTCCAATAGGATTTACGATGTCCCGCTGCGAAAGACAATAGTATTACGCACCAAGCAACCTTGATGCAGCCATTACAATGCAATCTGCAGAGACTGAGCTGCAAAACACAATAGAACTACGCGCAACAGCGTCAGAAATTGAAGCTCCAAAACCGGATCTCGGTGCCAAAGCAAAAAATTATGATTTTGAAGCATTTTTTAAACGGAATTTAGAAAAAACTGCTGACACATCACTATCGGCGCACGGCGCATACAACTTCTATAGATGAGAAAGGTCTTATATAGTCTTATAGTCTTATATTATAACCCTAAGGCAACTTCCGCCCGGCCTCGTGCGGGTACTATTGATATTTATAACATGACAATTTGACAATGACGAAAACGGGTATTGTGACGGTTCTTTTGACAGTCAAATATTGTGACGCTTGAATTGTGACAATCACGATGAGGACGGATGACGACGGATGAGGACGGATCAGGATGAGGATGAAGATAAAGTAAACATTAGCATTATTGCTGCAATTTCTGATTATGATCTGTGTCCGGAACACACATGTATTGACCTAGATTTCAGTCCTCAAGATTGGCAATCTAACAGCATGGACGTGCGACACATCAGAGGATCAGCATGGTTTCCAGGAATGACTGGGCCCATGAAATTAATGCTTCAAAGCAAGGATTCCAACGCTTTCCCACAAGGCTTTGGACATGCTTCACCTGCTCAATGGTCGGAAAGCGAGCATGGCAATGGGCCGCTGCCAAGAAAGAAGAGAGGCCTCCACCGAAGATGATCCCCAAACCTTATTTGCGGCGGATTGTTGCAGCTTGATTCATGTAACCTTCAATAAAGATGTGTTTTCAAACACCAAGAAGGTCAAGAAACCAGACAACAGTGCCGAACTCACGGTGCACCGAAAAAGCCCTGAACTCTGAATAGTTGAGTAAGAGTTGGCCCTCCGGAGCGGCGACGATTCATTGCGCATCGGGTCAAAGACTAGTCTGGTTTTATGAACTGCTGATAACTGCATATACCTGCACCACTGCACCATTCACTTTTATTCACCGATAAGCAATGTGGGCAAACTTGGACATAGCTCAATCAATGAAGATTGCCTGCTATTGTCGTGGGCAACATACAATAGCGCCTTTGCTCTGTGCATAGAAAATCAGAGCCCAACAATGCGATGGTCACACATCCGAGACAACCATGTATACATTGATTCAGTAAACAGCAAGAACAACAACAACAACAACAGCAGCATGTGGAATTGCCCTGCCATTTTTGGCTCTGAAAATCATACCTATCAATTCGGCAAATCGCCAACCAAGCGTTCTTCTCAGAGTCACACCGCGCTCAAAGACATGTCCATGCACAATCTGAACTATTTGTGTGGTATAAAAAAACTCCAAAAAGATTGACAACAATTTTGCTATTATTCAAGTCGGCTTTTACTTTCAATCTTTTTGGGCACTCCTGTGTGGAGCCGATTAAGCTTGAAGACTGCAATATCACGTCACTTAAGCATCATGTCTCTGAGTGCCGAAGGAAGGGGGGTGAATCTACCAGGTCAGCTGATTGAAGCAGGGAAAAAACATAGAAAAAACTGTTTACAGTGAATGAAATGGACTGAACTCATGATTTTCTGTGATCAGCTGACCTTGCAAATTCGAGACCTCTGCGTCCGCTGGTTGGTACGTTTGACGTTGTGTCCGCGGGCGGAAAGGGGTCAGGATTTAAGGTCTCGACGTCCATCACCAGTGAACATCAAAAAAGCTGTCTCATGGATGTTCATCTCCCCATTTTCTGGCCTGTTGGGTAACGACATCTCCCTACTTATCTAAAATTTTATTTGGGAGACTTCTTGAACATGGAATATCATTCTACCACAGTTCTTTATCAGCACCTGGGATGATCCTCCATGATTTTCACCTGGCGAAGGGTACAAGACCCTGCTCTAGTCCCTCGAGACGAGTGCATCAAAATCAGCGAAACTGGCTGCGACTTTTACTGCAGCGCAACTGCTGATGTTGACAGCGGCTTCGTGCACTGGCTTCCGTTCTGTGGAAATGTCCGGGTCATCTTGTGATACGTGACAATGAACGAAATGAAAAATTAAGAAACTGGGTGTGTCTGAAAGCGGGGTCTAACCCCCCAAATGGCAATTTTAAGAGGGGAAACTAGGTTTTAATCCATTGGGATCCTATTTCCAAGACAAACGACATTGAACACTAGCTCAGCTCAGTATGGCTTGCAGAAGCACAAGACTAGTACTATCCTATGCTCTCTATCCTCTGGGGTATCATCTGGGGTGCGATCAAAGAAGTCCATGTTTGGAATCCATTGCACGCTTACACTCAATGAAGATGCGCCAACGACAGTGAGAAAATTGCAACAGTTTGCATAGAAGTTTTGAACTGTGTGGAATTGAAGGAGAGTCCGTTTACCATATTTGATACTTCGAGAGTTAAGTTGTTTCAATTCTGTTTAGGACTAATTGCATATGGTTTGGTATGCTTCGGTCAAAATAGGTTCAAGTCGCACAGGGTGACACTTGGGTATCACCCTTTATGGATCAGAGTTCCTGGGCCTGTAAGTCCGAGCCACCCGCAAGATCGGCCGAAAAGTTCCATGCGCCAGACACCCGTCTGCTGTCCTGGCATGGCACGGGGGGATGGCAGAGCCACCACTTCGGGTTTCCTAAGGGAGCCAAAGTTATCACCGAATTTCTGGGGATTTTAAGATATCTTAAGTCATTCTTGTCATTTTGTATAATTAGAGACCAATGGTGATACGGGGGTACTCCTACTCTTGGAACGGCCCAGTGTGGGAAGATCTCTAAATCATTCTGGAAAAACCCCTCCACCTATTGATTGAGGATTTGGCCCCAGACTTTCCCAAGGAGCAAGATATGCTGACCTTGATCAAGCTTGTGGGCAACATCAGCTGGACAAAGTCAAACCAGTTGGAAACACTTTCAAAATGCCATGGTGGAAATCAGAAAACTGTTCTAGAATCTCCCAGCTGCGGCTTGCCCCGCCCCCCCTGAAAGGAGTGAGACCTGGTTCACATGGTTCCCCGTCTCGGCCGTGTTTTGCCATTGGCCTCCGCCGGCGGCAAGTTCCATGGGATGAATGGACCATGGTCATCTTGGTCATCCCCTCAGGGGAATCCAAACATCATGGCTATCATATGAATCCCATGAGAATGGATTGATGAACATTGATGAACATTGGATGACCATCCCGGCATGTATCATTATATAAACAAAAAATGTTGGTGCTGAAAAGGGGATACGCATGGTTATCCTATCGCTGGGAAAACAATGGCTGCCTTCTTGGGGTCGTTTGACCTTCAGTCCAGGTATGCACCCATTGGAATCCATTTCACATGTTCGCGTTTTTTCCCCGAACATGTAGACTGTCTGCAAAATATTGAAAAAATGAACCCCGTGACTCTCAAAGCCCCGGTTCACTTGAAACCAACCTCTGAAATTCTCACCACGTTTGATCTCTACTTTGCGGCTGCCTCCAGGCCAAATACTCCCTCAACCCAGAAGGAACAACTATACCAGCTGGCCATAGATGGCCTCTGCCACCATTTCAAGAGCAGACTGAAGAGTTTCGCTTTCCCCCATTTCAATGGCATGCTCTTCAATCACCAGCGAGGCACCTGCCATGACCCCACAATCCAATAAAAGTCAGATTGTAAGGGAAAACTTCGATCTTCAATGAAACAATCATGGAACAGCACGCAGCTGTACGTTGACTACCTAACCATGTGACAAGTTGCATGGGAAATACTTTAACTGAAGGAGAGAGGCTCCGGTGCAAACAATGCAAATCCAAAATCGTGTCGGCTGTGCTTCCGCTTCTTGGTCTTGCCTGCGGCAGAGTACTGAGTTGAAGGGATGGCATAAGGCTGAACCCGGTCCCTGAACATTCTTTTGGTGGGTTATGGTCGTTCATCCTATAATGGGAATCTTTATGTTTGGTATATAAATCCCCATTCGCCCCATCCTTGAGGGGGATGACCATTCCCCAATATATCCCAATTTGGGTACATAATCCAACTCTTGAAGGAATGCTGCGCGAGCAAAGTCGCAGCACAACGCCCCTTCCGGGTTAAGGGGTACGAGGTGCAAGACGGGGTGAACCCAACATGGCACGCACTCAGCTAACAACAATGTACTGGCCATAGGCCACAGAAATATCACACTAAGGATAGCAGTTGACAAACCACATCGCGCGGTTGCCCCTTGCCGAGTGAAATTAAAGGCCCAGATAACCCCACATGTCAACTTCTTCCAACAAGCAGCAAAAGAAAGGTAAAGATGGCATGGGGAAAGTAGGAAAGAGAAAAGAGATGGTGAAGGATTGGGGTGGAGTAAGTTGTGTGTGGAAGAGTAAGTGTGAGTAAGTTGTGTGTGAGGTGTGTGTGTGTGTACACCGTTATAACAAACGGTTTTAGTTCTGTCTTTTGCACTTGTACAATTCTTGAAAGCAGGGGGCAGAGGTGCCCATGTCACTTCCTCTGCCAACGAAGCTGGGTGACATGTGGTAAGGGTATAGGTCAGGGACGCCTGACCTACATACCTGCTATGGTTTAAACTGTTGACCTTCTGTTTCTGTTCATGAGCTGTACGTTGTTTCTTTGATCGCGATTCCGTGTCCGTTGCAACACTACTGCCAGGTAACCCAGGAAAGCAGGCGAAACCTATGACATCATTAAAACGTTCCACTCACCATTACCCCACAGTGTGTGTGTGTGTGTGTGCGTGTGTATGTGTGTGTGTGTGCGTGCGTGCAGAAGTTGTGACGGGGAAGGAAGGAAAGACAAAGGAGGTGGTGAAAAGGATCGAGAAGTAAAAACAGTTGTGTGGGAAAAGTTATGTATACGTCTGTATGTATGTCACCAAGTGCCACGCCTACCATAAGTGCCACGCCTGCAACGCAAAGTGAAGGTGTCACGGAGTGCCTTGCCTGCCACGCAAAGTGAAGATAGATGTCGCCAAGTGCCACGTCTGCCACACCAAAAGAACCGCGGCGCCCAGCGTCACACCTAAAACCAAGCGCGCCACCAAAGCCGGCTCAGTGCCATAAGTGCCACGCCTGCCACGCAAAGTGAAGGTAGATCTCGCTAAGTACCACGCCTGCCACGCAAAATGACGATTGATGTCACGGAGTGCGACACCTGCCATGCCAAAAGAGCCGCGGCGCCCAGCGTCACACCTAAAAACAACCACCCCACCAAAGCCGGCCCAGTGCCATAAGTGCCACGCCTGCCACGCAAAGTGAAGATAGATGTCGCCAAGTGCCACGCCTGCCATGCCAAAAAAGCCGCGGCGCCCAGCGTCACACCTAAAACCAAGCGCGCCACCAAAGCCGGCCCAGTGCCATAAGTGCCACGCCTGCCACCCAACGTGAAGATAGATGTCGCCAAGTGCCACGCCTGCCACGCCAAAAAAGCCGCGGCGCCCAGCGTCACACCTAAAACCAAGCGCGCCAAAAAAGCCGGCCCAGTGCCATAAGTGCCACGCCTGCCACACAAAGTGAAGATAGATATCGCCAGCCCAATGCCATAAGTGCCAAGCCTGGACAAGTTATGTGATGACAAGTCAAGTGGTGTGATGACAAGTCAAGTGGTGTGATGACAAGTTATGTAATGACAAGTTGTGTGAGGACATGTGTCAGGACAAGTTGTGTGAGGACATGTGTCAGGACCAGCTGTGTGTGTGGGGGCAAGTTGTGCGTGAGCAAGTGGTGTGAGGACAAGTTGTGTGTGGACAAGTTGTGTGTGTGGGGAAGTTGTGTGGGGAAGGTGTGTGAGGACATGTGTCAGGACAAGTTGTGTGAGAACATGTGTCAGGACAAGTTGTGTGCGAGCAAGTGGTGTGGTAACAAGTTGTGTGTGGACAAGCAGGGTGAGAACAAGTTGTGTGGGGGCGAGTTGTGCGTGGGCGCCCAGCGTCACACCTAAAACCAAGCGCGCCACCAAAGCCGGCCCAGTGCCATAAGTGCCACGCCTGCCACGCAAAGTGAAGATAGATGTCGCCAAGTGCCACGCCTGCCATGCCAAAAAAGCCGCGGCGCCCAGCGTCACACCTAAAACCAAGCGCGCCACCAAAGCCGGCCCAGTGCCATAAGTGCCACGCCTGCCACCCAACGTGAAGATAGATGTCGCCAAGTGCCACGCCTGCCACGCCAAAAAAGCCGCGGCGCCCAGCGTCACACCTAAAACCAAGCGCGCCAAAAAAGCCGGCCCAGTGCCATAAGTGCCACGCCTGCCACACAAAGTGAAGATAGATATCGCCAGCCCAATGCCATAAGTGCCAAGCCTGGACAAGTTATGTGATGACAAGTCAAGTGGTGTGATGACAAGTCAAGTGGTGTGATGACAAGTTATGTAATGACAAGTTGTGTGAGGACATGTGTCAGGACAAGTTGTGTGAGGACATGTGTCAGAACAAGTTGTGTGTGTGTGTGGGGGGGCAAGTTGTGCGTGAGCAAGTGGTGAGAGGACAAGTTGTGTGTGGACAAGTTGTGTGTGGGGAAGTTGTGTGGGGAAGGTGTGTGAGGAGGACATGTGTCAGGACAAGTTGTGTGCGAGCAAGTTGTGTGCGAGCAAGTTGTGTGATAACAAGTTGTGTGTGGACAAGTTGTGTGAGAACAAGTTGTGTGGGGGCAAGTTGTGCGTGAGCAAGTGGTGTGAGGACAAGTTGTGTGTGGGCAAATTTGGGAGGACAAGCGGCGGGCGGGAGGCGGCCGGAGGCGGCGGGATACAGAACCAAAAACAAGAACCCCACACAAAGGGGAAAAACTGTGGCATACAGAAACAGCAATGTGATCAGAGCTGCTTCGAAAATTACACATCTTGGAAGACTCTACAACGAGAACAAGTACAAGCGCAAGCGCAACTGCAAGCAAGAGAGAATTGGCAAGAAAGTAAGGGTTAATTAGCGCTTTGCCTGACAGTGGGGCACCGCAGGTCGAGGCATGTTGGCAGGATCGAAAAAAACAAATCTTCAAAACATCAGCGGATGGCAAGCCAGTGTTCACAAGCATGGGTCAAGACGTCTAATTGTTGCAACGTCGGAGGAGCAACCTTTGGCCACATGACACACACATGAGGGAAGATCAAAGGATCCTTGACCTACATGCCAATAGCAAAAGTCTCTCACGCTTTTGGGTTACAACAGCCAAGTCAAGAACCTTGGACCACGGGATGTCAAGTTCCAACTAGCAATCCAAACGTTGACAACATGCCAATGGTCATGCTGCAAGAGCCCTGACAGGTTTTCCAAGGCAGATGTCTTGCATCCAACGAGCGGCAACAAGGCAACTGCAAGCGGTGCCAAGGCTCCATCTCGACGACGAAAACCACGTGGAACAACAGCAGCTTTGGACCAAGGAGGACACGGAGGGGAACAAACTCCCACCTTGTACACAGTGTCTCCTGTCAAATGAGCCCAGGAGAACTCAAGCATGTCAGCCTGGACGACAAGCCTTGATGGGAGGGATCATCCTCATCCAAGTCAAGTATCCATCCCAAGTCAATCAACGTGGCACCAAACGTCCGATGATAAGCCAAGACACAACTGGCATCTAAGTAAAGAGCAACAGTCGTCTCAACAGGAAACTGCAAGCCATGCAAAAAGCGAGTGACATGACACCACCCAGAAAGCCTCCGCAAAACAGATCGATGGCATGTCTCAATCAGTTAGATCCAGACTGCTGCACTTTGGAGCTGGCATCACCCACACTCCATGTGAAGATCAAGGGTGTCAGTATAGATCAAGGCTTCCAAACAAATCACCAAAATGGAACCGGTAACCACTGACTGCATAGGACCACTGGTTCGGTGTCGCCCTCAGTCGATATCGGTCAGTCGTGTCGTGCAGACGTCTACCCATAGCCAAGCACAAGCCCCGGAAGTGATCGTTCACCAAGTACAGTAGTCTGATCCATCGACACGACCACTCAACACAACCTCCAAAGTTCTCATCGAAATCAACCTCAAGTCAGAAAGGACACAAGTTGTACAGTAATGACATGGGCAGATGGTCGGTGATGGGGAGACATACTTGAAGATCTGCTGCAGAGGATCGTGGGAAAACGACATGGCTCAATAGGAAAGGGGCCACCTCCCCCACCTCGCTGCGTGGAAGCCAATAGGCTATCCAACTCTTGACCATGGCACGTGCCACAACAAAACTCATTGGATTGTGACCAATTCACCACTTTCAGAAACAAAGGTGGAAATACATGCAAAAGACCCTAAAAATCACTGCAATGTAAGCCAACCAGAACAAAAGGAAAGAAAGATTGTGGTCCCTGGTGCCGCGCTTCGGATGAAGTTTCCAAACACGCTGCAGGAACCATACCTTTTAAGGAATGAAGAAACTATAGCAATCCAACCTGAATGTTTGTAATAGGACTACGCTGCAACTTCATCTAAGGTATGGGGCGCATGCTGCCAACTGAACACAGCTCTCGCCCAGTTTTGGGTGAAGCCGGATCATCATTTAAACGTCAAACTTGCTTACTAATTCAGATTTCAGCAACTCATTTGTTCTATTCATGATGATCTGGGATGCTCCTTCAGCACATTCTACACTGGTTCCTTAATAAACAAGTAAACAGGTGCCACGCTTGTGTTCTGCCTCTGCTTGTGGCACCAATAGGCGGGTCCCTAAGCTCTCCTGGAGAGACATCGGAGTGGCCAAAGTCTTCCCCCCCATTCAACATCTTCAACTTAGATTTGGAACATATTTCAACTCACATAGCCCACATTAATATCACTCACATATATAAGTCACATATAACTCACATAGCAACGATTTGGCGTCCACAATCTCCATGGACATCGATTCACCCAGCTCCAAATCGCTCCTGTTTCACAACCGGCGGCTGAGCCTTAGATATCAGGTCGTCAGTCCCGTTGATGGTTGAGGGTTGGTTGATCTGTTGAATCTGTTGCCCTATGTTTTCAGAAAACGTGGCAAGATCTGGGGTACCAACATATTTTTAAGATGATAAAAGCATAATAAAAAATATCTGGGGGAATACCGTAATACCTCATTTTCAGAGACATGCAGATGAACCCCCAAACATCACTTGTTTCGGACAGGAGAATCATGGTATAAGAACCACTGTTTCGGGTCCATGTAACATGTTTGCAAAGTTCAGAACGGGGAGAGTTGAACTGTGAGAGAATACTGGTATTTTTGCAATTTTGACCACCCATCTGGAGAAAATAGAGCAACATATAGTGGTTAAATGTGGTTAAGACATTGGTAGTGAAACATGTGTCCAAACGACAACCGCCATTTGCACCATCCCCAAACAAATCCCCAGTGGTTGATGGCTGCAAATGAGGTACATCGGCCTCGAGGGTATCCCGGTCTTCAAAACCAGACAAATGGAACTGGCCGGCGATGGCGCAATGATGGGCTGTAGCTGCTATAGCTACCACAGCTTTCATGAAAGCTTGATTCATTGATGGATGAAAATGGCTGAGATCTAGAATCTGTATAAAACCTACAGCCATGGTTGATGTCTTCATGCTACATCAATCCTAACTCATGGACACAAATCACCACCAAGAATCAGTGCACAGGTGAGGCTTGCCATAGCGGCAAAAACTATCTGAAAGGCCTGTTGTTGTGGTGGTGAACTTAACTATTACAATCAAACATGGTGATATTTAATGGGGATCTAATAAGGAAAACAGGCTGTTGATGTCAACCATCCCAAATATCATACCATAAATGGGTGGAAACATGTCCACAAAATGTAGGTTCATGTAGATTCACTATTGGGCTTCCCACATTAAGTGATTCGTCGTTGTTCATCAACCACAACGAATGGTTGCAGTATATACCCCTATTGACCCTGGGTGATACATCAACAACTTGCAGAGTCATGGGATTCATGGGATACCCATTCGGGGATCATTCCTTAGATCTCCAGCTGCCCACCTTCAAGTCGTATTCCTGGAAAATCACCGCGGGCCGCCAGGGGATGCTGAAGATGGTCAGATTCTATGCTGCCATCTGATTCCCTACCCTCTGGTAAACTAACATAACTATAGAAAATCACCATTTTTAATGGGAAAATCCACTATAAATGGCCATTTTCAATAGCTATGTTAAATTACCAGAGGGTAAATCCTCCATACAGAGTTGGTGAAATCGGCAGAAACCATGTTTTTTGATGAGTCAACAACACAAACCCCAGAGCACCGCTGCAATGTGTCCTCGTCTTCTAACAAGCCTGGTGCAGCACC
Organism: Cladocopium goreaui; assembly: GCA_947184155.2. Taxonomy (NCBI): domain Eukaryota; class Dinophyceae; order Suessiales; family Symbiodiniaceae; genus Cladocopium; species Cladocopium goreaui. The sequence goes on from CAMXCT020006510.1 coordinate 306,998, forward strand.
CGTGTCACCAGCTCATACCAATCCGGTTTTGCACTCCAATCTTTTTTTCAGCAACCCAATATGAGTTTCTCTGAATTTCTGAATGTATAGACTCAACAAAATCCAATGGAGTAGTTAATACTCAGTTATATACTCATATATGCTCCAGTTATAGCCAGTTATAGCCATGAAAACCTCATATTTCCCTTATGTTTTAATGGCTATAACTGGCTATAACTGGCACTGTGGACAATCGCCTCCAGGACCATCCAGGGCAAAGTCCTGGCAAGATGGCGTCTGACGCGACGAGTTCTCACCGATGAATCTATGATTAAAACATGTGGGATAAAATATGGTCATATGGGAAAAATGGGTATGTTTCTTCAATAAAAAACACAATCATGATAAACATATCATGGACATTTTTTAATTCTATGATTCCAATAATACTAATAAAGGTTATGTATATATAAATATCATGATCATGTAATTTCCTTGATGTATGATCGGAATCTACTAAATGAATTGAGTTACTAAATGCCTAGGTCCCTACTCATGATCTTTCGCGATTCCTGTGGTTCACCTTGATGGTGAGCCATGTCAACACTTCTTTGGTCCAGGGGATGACCTTATTCCGCATCCAAAGAAATGTCAATAACCATATATAACATGTATAAATACATGTAATTATCTACATTCATATATAAAATCATATATATATATATTATATCATTATATATATAAATATATAATATATATATATTATAATATACATACCTCACTCATCTTCGTTTGAAGAAACAAATGTATATATATATATATGCATGTATACGTGTGTGTGTGCTGACATACATGTACATAATTGTAAATAATTCAATCTGAAACCATTTAAATACAATAGATGCCAAGCACCTCTTCATCTCTAAAGATTGGTCAATTACCATTCATATCTATCTATTGAGTATGCATTGGTATTCCAATATATATATATATATACATATATATATATATGTGTAAATCAAACATTGATCATCAACTATATCGTCTATATGCATAATATATATATATATATATAAAACACACCGATGCATAGAATTGAAATTATAGAATCCTCTTTATATTATATACATGTAACCTGATTTAGGTATGAATATCAATCTTATATTAACATATAACATAAGTTATTACATCAAACACTTATAAATCAATATATATATATATATAAATAATATAAACCAGTAAATATATATATATATATATACATAGTTTTACACACATACATATATATATTATATCTATATATATATATGTAACTTATGTAATAACATCATCCTCCCCCTGGTCACACCTCGCCATCCAGGCCATCCAAAGAGAAGGCCTCACGGGCAAAGCACTAGCTCATTTTGGCTCCAAAAAAGGCGGAGGGAGGTTTCATTTGGGATTTATATCGGTTTATATCGGTTTAAATGGATTTAAACCGATCTAATTATGCATTTATTTGGGATTTACCGTCAAGAAAATTAACATAGACCTCGAAAATGGTGATTTGTTACCAAGGTCCAGTTTAATTTGGCAGGGTCTACTTTAATTTCCTGGGTATAGTGAAAATGTGCTGATTTATCCGGGTTTTGCTTCAGATTTATACTGCGTAATTATACTGAATTACATATTTTGGGTCAGCGGCTTTGTAATCCCAACAGCTTTGAATAGTTTGACCCGCCGCAAGAAAGATCTGGATGATTTTGGAGTATGGACCCACCAGTGGTGATACAATGGGTGGATATTCCATAACACATGATATTTGAATTGGTCTCGAAAGGGGACACGAGGTATGAAGATGAACCAGAGGAAGAAATGGGTTCCAATTTTCTGAGACATACCCACTTCATCAATAATGAACGTTTCCCGGCGCCCGACTGGGGAGATAAAGGTTGCCATGGAATTCACACCAAGTAGGGGACGGAAAAATAACTCCACTTCGTGGATATATGGTATATGGAATGTGACATGATGTTTCAATATGTTTCAATGTCTAACCATGGCAAAAACAACACATGCCAAAAAAAATGATGGTCGTAAAAATAATTCAGGATCTTCTTTATTTAGTGTGCGTCTGGATGTAAAATGATATCGAACATTATTGAACCACCCAACATGGAGATATATCAAGCAAATCTGCCGCCCTTGAGTCACCTCTTCTTCAAGGGCTTGCACATGCTTCAGCATTTTCTCCTGGTGAGACCCATGATTTCGCTCCAATCAGACCAAATCTATTGTGTTTCTTCTTAAAGTAGTTAAAACAAGCTCTTCGCTAGGATCATAATAATTATATATATATCACAAAAAAACATTAAAACGATATGAATGACAAACTATATATCCACATTAATGTGTCTCTTCATATTTGAACTACAACTATATATATATATATAATATATATATACATATCACATGATAACACCATATACACCATATACACCATATATCCTAACCCACATACTGCTTGGGATGTCCACACCACTCCCCGAAGCCGTCCCCTCCGCCGTCCTTTTGTGCATCATCGCATGGCCAAAGAGGCGAACCTGTTTGCAAGTTTTATGTGGTTAGTATATGGTTAGTAACTTTGATTAGCATATGATTAGCTTATAATACACACATATATGGTTACATATAGTGCTTATATATAATATATATATGTATATATATATATATATGGGATAACCTGACTAACCAACTGTATATGATTAGTAATGATTAGTATAAGATTAGCTCTCCCAGTTTTTGGATAGACAATATTTATGGGTCATTCCCTTCACAATCGCGGTCGAAAAAAAATCTGTCGACATGCGCTGACTTGGTGACTCGCTGGGTACATGGGAAGCTCCAAAGAATTGCTGGTTGGTGGTTGAGCCACCCCTCTGAATAATATGAGTTCGTCAATGGGAAGGATTATTCCATATTATTCCCAACATTTCCCAACTGAATGGAAAGTCATAAAATTAATGTTCCAAACCAACCAGATTGCCATGCTGTCAGTGTTCCCAGTGTTCCATGTTTCTGTTTTCTGGAAGCCATAGAAACATGGAGTTATCCCTCTGTCATGGACGCCCTATGCCACGTCATCTGGTCATCTGGCACCCTGCCTGGAGGCGATGGTCTAATCACTGGAGATTTTGGCGGTTCGTACTTTTTCCTGCGAGAAAAACCCACCCGTGGCCAGGGCCCAAACGGGTGACTTTGGGATGGGGGTAAAAGCGAGTAAAAGCGACCGTCTTGGTCAACCCATTACAATCCCCAATCTAGTTGAGGTAGGAAAAACCATCATCTCCAATATCAACGGTGGATTTTGGTCGTTTTTGACTCCAAAAACCACATGAACATCATGAACCGACCTTAGTTTCCATATCTTTCAAAGGAAACTAAGCCCGAGAATTCATGATATCCCATCAAACTGGCTTTTTGACCTGATATATCCATGGACTCCATCTCCCATGAGCTATAGCCGCTATAGCCAAGCATTCCTCGCACTCGCAGTTGGCCAGGAAGATGCGAGCACACCGTCATTGAAAGTCACGGTGGACGCCGGATCCATTTTGTCCAACTGGGGCGGCACCGGTTTCATCGGCGGTGTCGGTTGGGTGTCGGTTTCCATCACCCAGGGGAAGCATCGGAAAATATCGGATGCCTCCAGCTGGTGGAAACAATGAGTCTATTCCGGCTGTGAAAATGTATAAGAAGTACAACCCGTTTTCGCATAACATCTTCCCAAAGAAATTTTACTTGGCATGTGAGCTCACAATATCTATATCACCTAGTACAGCGCGCCAACGAAGGATGAATATTGCCCATGTTCTGATTTTTTTTCACCATCCTAGCCAGGTCCCTACCAAACCTCACACTCGACAGTCAACAGTACAAGGACTGTATCATGCAACGTAGAGATTTTCACAACTCATCCCGATCCTCGTCTGGGAAGTGGTCTACTTCTAATTGTATCGTTGAAAGTTAGAAGAGGGAAACTCATGCTTTGTGTCTGGGATCAAAGGACTCTCAAGAAAAAAAAGACACTACTGAGCATCGACCAAATCAACAACATAATCCAAAAGATTCCAAATCGATCCAAAACATATCCAAGACATATCCAAGACATCCCAAAACATTCAAAAACCATATCCCAGACTCATCTGATCTACCAAGCCACAGAGCCCAGGGCTGCCAAGACATCGGATTTCACACCACCCTGACGAAGAAATGGCATGGCGGCATGGTATGGGATGAAGCTTCCAACATGTAGAGAGTTGATGCAAAATATGTCTAGACTCAGAGCAAAAAAACACACAACATCAACTAAAAATCTACAGTAAGAGCCATTGAAAAACGCGCAAGTCTCTTGGGTGTGGGTTGATGTTTGTAAAGCACTGCCCACGTGTTGAGTCAGAAAAAAACACATGGACTACAGCAACATCTCATGCGATTTCGACGAGTGCAGCTGAGTTCTTTGGACGATCCAGGCAGGTCGAAGCAATGACTGTCCATGTTGGACTGTCAAAGAGCGACTTCGGCAAAGATCACATACTGGCTGCAGTTCATCGCAGTCAAATTTCACCAAACCAATCTGCAGAAATCAGAAACATATTGCAGGACAGCTGTCCAGGTACACACAGGTGCACCCTCACCGCTCTAAATCTTCTGCTCCGTGACGATAGCCACGACCTTCCACGTATAGCAGGCACGCATGGTAGCATTCATGCAATGATTTGGGAACAAGGATCAAAGGCCGAAAAGCAAGGATGATATCCTCTAATGGATTTTTAAGGATTTTCCTATTGGAGAATCTAGTAAACAATTTCAGAATCTGAACATGTGAGTTTGTTTGAAATAGGGTGCCCTAAAATCGTCTAATTATCCCTATTGACATTACAACTTGCGGGTATACCGTACCCCATTAAACGTCACATTGTTGGGCATCCCATTCTATATTCCCCCTTATGGTTGTTTCTAGACCCGCATTTTTCTTGGTTTGATGCTCCTGGTGGTCAAATCGACCTGATTTCCCATGCAATTTCCCGACCTGAAATTTCGACCCATAGCCATATGGTTGGCGTTTTTGCCGCTTCAACCATCCTGTTCGTTAATGATCTGTGAATCAAATCCCTACTGTATCTTGCTTCAATCCACATTTGCTCTGGATTCAACCATATTCAACCCATCCTCCATTAAATCGAGATCTGTTGCTGATTAAATCCCCATTTTCATCGGCTAGATTTCTAGATTCTCATTCTTGGCGCGTTATTTCCCATATTTGATCGTTATTTCCCCATCTTCCTAGTGATATACCGGTGATATTCACATTCTCGTAGGCTAAATCCCAATCTTTGTTGACTAAATCCTACTTTTCACATGGTTTTTCTGGGTTAAATCAGTTAAATCCCGAATGTTCACAACTTTTTGTTGAGTGAATTTCCACTTTCACGATCTTTCACAACTTTTTGGATCAACTCCCCCACTTTTTTGGGCGAAATAAAGCGGTAAACTTCGGCCGCGGCACCTCGGAAGGCCTGTCGCCTTGCACGTTCCAAGGCGGCTTCCTGGGCACCTCAGCTACAATCTATGGCTCCATATAGACCAACAATAATGAGCATCTATTCATTTCAAAAAACATATATATATATACAATGCTTCCATATATATTAATATATATGTTTGTGTTTCTATATATATATATAATTATATAATATAATATATAATTATGCATGTATATATGTATATAAGTATATTAGTATGGCTGTATACAGCAAATATTTATAATTGTACAATACTTCTTTTGTAGATAGAATGAGATAATATGTCGATAGATAATGTGGTTAGTAATCCACCAAGTGTGGAAAATCATGGAAAAACACTATGTAAGGATCTGTGATGCTATTCTCGTGCGTTTGCCTGAAAATCGGCCCAGCAAAATCCCGATTTGAATATCCAAATCAAAATGTATTTAAAAATATTTAAAACACATATATTATGGATATCCATATATCATCATATATCCCAGTATATACATACACATATAAACATATTGTATAATTATATATATATGTGTGTTTCTATATATTAATAAATATATTTGTGTTTCTATCTAAATATAATTATATAATATAATATATAATTATATATATGTACGTATATTAGTATGGCTGTATACAGCAAATATTTATAATTGTACAATACTTCTTTTGTAGATAGAATGAGATAATATGTCGATAGATAATGTGGTTAGCAATCCACCAAGTGTGGAAAATCACTATGTAAGGATCTGTGATGCTATTCGTACTTTCTTGATGTGTGTCCTGATTTCTGCTCTATTTTCCTACCTGGTGCTCACATATACCTACCGTGCGTTTGCCTGAAAATCGGCCCAGCAAAATCCCGATTTGAATATTTAAACGTATTTAAAACACATATATTGATATCCATATATCATCATATATCCCAGTATATATACATATATATATATATATATATATCCCCGATTTGAATATCCATGAAAACATGCGGTATTTAAAACACATGTTGAGGCTAATCCCGTTCCAATTTAACCCAATGACCTGGTGAGTCTTCACCAAGGGGCGGAAATCACCGTCAACGGTGGGCTTTGCACCTCGAGTGATCCAAAACTGCCCAAAACGGGGGGTGCGATAGTGAAAACGACCTTAGAGCTTAAACAATACTAAAAACAAAGCCCAACTTCTATCATGTCCTAAAACTGTAGGCTTCATTTTAAACAATCCATTGATGTTTTTGGGCATGGCCCGCCTGAGCGGCCAGTGAAGTTCCAGGTCCGATTGACCTGGCAACGGAGAATCTGAGCTGATTTTTCTTGGGAATTCTGAGGAATAAACTATGAAATATCTATGGAATATCTAAAAACAAATGATGACAGAAAATATGTGGGATAATCTAACAACCAATCATGCCATAAACTGGGTGAATCCACACTGTTTATTGATTTATAACAACCTAAACTCTAGGATCTCAGTGTTTCGGATCGGGTTTCCAATCAATAATCAAGAATAATTGGGTCTCTACGAAACGAACTGTTATTTGGAACATTGGAGGGCTGAATGGGAGACTCATTTGATGGTTGCTCTATGTTGCTCTTCTGCGTCCCACAACAAAGGAAAGCCCCTCCTGTCTGCCCTCAAGCACCAAGTATTTTGGTTTGAGGTTCCACAAGTCTGATACGAAGTTGACAAGCATTAAGTCTGATTAAGTCTCCACAAACTATAACCATATTTATATACACACCCATATATGCACCCCTTGTTCATGATATCGCTGCATAGAACATCAACCATAGGCCATAGAAAATACCTTGGTTTACCCATAGGAAAAATCAACCACAAAGCCATCGAGCCATGCAAGGCCTTCTGTCGTGCTGCAAGGCGTCGCTGTCTCGCAGCATCTTCATCCTGAGGATTTCAATCAACCATGGGATCCTAGGGTTTAATAGCTGATATTATATGATATAAGATGATATAAGTATGATATAAGTATGATATAAATATGATATAAGCAACAAGACCATGGGATTTGAGGGTTTAGATCTATATATTATTTTTTCTGTTACATATTGGTTCACCTCTACTCTGCAGATAAAATGCATATATTCATGTCTCTACAAATGGCATTCACAGGTATTGATCCATAGCCATATTCTGGCACATGATTTGGCATATTTTGGCATAGCATCTGAGATATCAAGACATAGTGTTTTCCATTGAGGCTAGACAACAAGACACAAATGGATACAACGAACATTTTTCCGCAACGCGAAAAACAGCAGAAACCAACAGCAGCTGCCTCGTTTTCGGCCGGACCAGTGGGTGACTTGTTGTCTGGGCCTTGGTGACGGCGAGGTGAACAGAAGATTTTCTGATTGACTCCCATTTTCTGTTATGGGATTAATGATATATCGGAACTTATGGGATGGATTATATGGGAGATCATGTTCTGGGATTCTATGGGAACTTGTGGGATTCACAACAATTTCGGTCAACAAGTAAATGAATGAAGAATGGCAATGTTTGAAATGTTTGATGCATCTTGCCTCAACCAGAGACGCTGAAACGACAACCGAGGACCAGACCCAAGTCTCCATTCTGTCCAGACCTCAAGGACGGATCCATCAGATGGTCCAAGTGACACGGACCGAAGTGGAACTGGGGGATACCTGGGAAAAACATAGTCAGCTGATGTCAAACAACCTTGGGATTTGAGACTTGATCGTGGGATCAAGTGGATCAACGCATCAACGGAGCGAATCAGAACCACAATGATACTCGGACAATTCCACAATATGATGTGCTGGTGGTTTTTGGTGCAATTAAACAGTTGGGTCTGGGCTGAAAATATCACCACCCCAAAACTAATAAAATGGATGCTTTAATATTATACATTGGACAATTTAACTCCAAACGACCAAACAGTTGGTTGCTCCCAACAGGTACCCACTGGTAAACGTTTACATAACTATGGAAAGATCCACCATGTTTAATGGGTAAATCCACTATAAAATGGCAATGTTCAATAGCTTTTTGTATGTTTACCAGAGGGTAAGAGGACCAAATTTCCACCCCAATTGTGGCTGTGGAGCCCCACTGACTCGACCTGGCGGCCACAGGGAGGCTCCGGGAGAGCATCTTACCTGTGAAGCCACTGGCCCCATGGCTTCAAAGCATTTTTCTGAAGGGGAATTAAATATGTTGGGAATTTATGGGAAATATATGGGGAATATATATATAATTATATATATAATTATATATATAATATATTATATATATGTATTGGTAAATATATTTGGGAAATCATTGTATAGCCATGTTTTCTTGCGGGGAGCGTATGAGAATATGATGATAAACCTGTGGATTTGAAAGGTATAAACCATGTTTGGACAAGCTCAACTTGCCTGGTTCCTGGAATGAACATCAACGTGCAGTCAGTTGCCTGTTTTTTTGCGATTGCTGGCTCTTCAGCCCAGCCAAGATGATTTGAAGCACACTACAGTACCAATTTACAGTCACAATTGACCCAACACCTGAAACAACTACCTGCAAATGTATGCAAATTTGCCATCACATCAAAACTCATCAACATGACCATGTTGTTCCCACTAAGCTATGACATTTATCACAAACTTTCAATCTGTTCTGGATTCGTCAACATGACATACATGCTATTACATGCTATTTAAACCTGATTTATAAACTGTTCTCCCAATTTCATAGATGAAAATAGATGATAAATCCACATCGGTTACCCACATATATATATTATATATTTATATTATATAATAATATGTATATATATATATATACGTATATATATAATATATATATATATATATCATCTAAATCATTTAAAATCTAAATGATTCCGAATGCTTCCAACATTTCCAGATCCGGAATGGCGCCTTCTCCGCCTGGCTGGCTCGGCCGGTTGCGGGCGCTCTGCGCGCCGCGCTCTCGTAGGCGCTCCCAAACGTTGCCGCTGGCAGGGCGCTTGGCGTTGGTGTGGAAGGCCATGACCTGATCACAACGGCGGAGTTAACCAAGAAAAATGAGGGATTCAACTTAATCAATCAAAATAATATTGACATGGAAAATCCACAGGAAAACCTGGCAATATCTCATCAAACATTGGGCTTTCTGGTTAGAATGTTCCTTAAATACGGAGGAACACATGGGAGGAACGCATGGTTTTGCCATCCGACAGTGAAAAGTTCCTGCAACGTTTCCATTCAATTCTGAATATAGGAAGGGACAATCCATGGCAATGGATGACCGACAAACATGTGTTGCAGAGGACGGGAAGTAAGTCGCATGAACAACTTCCGGATCACCCCGGATCACTTTTTAATGTACCAGTCCAATAGCTCTGACATCTGTGAATAGGGCCTGCCTGCAGAAGTTCCTGATGAGCTCGTTGAATCCGATCCCACTCCGCCAGAGCCAGAAGGCCATACTTCGCCACCACCTGATGGCCCTGAGTCATGGCGGAGAAGCGGAACTTCAGCCTGGGGCCGGGCATGGGCCGAATGGGATCGTCTGTACATCCACAGAACATCATGGCGGTTCAACTAAGCCCAAAAGGTGAACCCCCAAGAATGTGTGGGCAAATCTGAGCAATCATTGGGAAGTCAACCCATCAACTAACCATAACTAAGGATAATGATAACTCACCGTAACTACCCATAACTAACCATCATTCTCCCTGAAATCGTGGGGTTTTTGTGTCAAATCCCTATGGTTAAACTGCCAAGGCAACATCCATCTGCACATGTCCCGGCGTAGACTTCCTCGGAAAATATGGCGACATCCCAACTTTTTAACCTCCGACAATCAAATGTGGCTGGTTGGAAAATCCTTGAACTAACTGGAGGTTTATGGCGGGAAATTCATCGAAGTAAATGATGGGTTTTCCACTGCCACGTTTGGTGGTGAGTAAATGATGATTGTAATGGGATAAATCTATGAAAATCATCAAACTCAATGGGGGATTTGATCATTGGTCGGCTACCACCTAGCGCCTGCTTGATATCTATATGTCTATATCTAAATGAATGCAACATAATGCAACTATACAAATGCCAGGTATATCTGTGCTGAAATATCATATTGCAGCAGCGAATCGGATTGCTGCTTCAGGGAGGGATGGCAGAATGTAGCTCTCTTCCAGGATTTCATCTGCAGGGTTGACGGGTTGACATCCAAAAGCTATCCAAAATATCCCCATGAAACATCCCTTGGCTGACCGGCCATGGTGTACCATGGTCCCTCCATCTACATACCTGGCCCCAAATTTGACCTTTCCCCTTAACCTATACAGATGCTGGTCATATATCAAATGTCTTCAACATTAACACCACCAAAGTGTTGGGCTAGTTGACCTAAAGTTGAGGTTTTCCCAGTTTTTCGATCAAACTTAGTTGGTTTCCCCGTTAAACAGCAGGTTATGCCATAGATAAAATAAAAAAAAACACACCTAACATGTTTAACATGCTTGTTATTCCCAACCAATTTGAGGTTTTCATGGATATTCCACCATTTTCTCCAGTGTTTTCCCCCATTTTCTCATCCAAACCAGTCCCCGCTCTCCGCCTTCCGCCGGCGCCGCCAGGCCGTCGCGTAGCAATTGGCGCCCCAGCTGTGCCAAGGGCACCAGGAAACGGTGAAGAAGACACCAATCCAACGTGGCACGCCTGATTTCAGCTATGGCGCCATGGCTATGGATGGCTAGTAAGGCTGGATGAAAATTAGTTGATGACTTTTTGGATGGTTGGGATGGTTGGGATGGTGGGGATGGTTGGGATGGTTGGACATTGACAACTTAGTATGTCCTGCGGTTATAACTTACAATTGGTAACTTATGACTATGCTTGTGAAGGGCTTCAATGGATGGATATGTGGATGGTTGGATGGAACGTTGGAAAAAAACAACACATTCAATATAGCCAGTTGATTTGAATCCCTACGGGATAGTTGGAAGGATGGACATTGACAAAAGCCCATGTTTTGTTTCATCGCTATAAGGCTATAAGTATATTGGGGTTATAGAGTAGATTCACTAACCAAGCATGTTGATGCTTGTGAATAAAGATCTTTCCATAGAATCGCTAGCCGCTACCCTAAACTGGTTTATATATTGGGATGTTTGGATGCATCCAATGGATGTTCATTTTCATCACCGCCTTGGGATTAACCATGGTTAACCTCATAACCATTCTGCTTTAAAGCCATAAGTATATATTGGGAACATCACCAATGATTCCATAACTGATTGCCGGTGGCTTGGAAAATACTTGGATGGTTGATGTCTCCTTGGGATTGGAATATGATGGGAGACAATGGAGTTGGACATGCCCAGATAGTTTACCATGAAACTTACCTAACTTTTAAGTGCAGGGTATGTGTTTATTGAACAGGTGCAAGGAGAACCAGTTTCAATTCGGAGTTTGAACAAAAGCTGGAAGATCTGGAAGTGGTTCAATGACTGTTGAGTACTTAAGTACTGAATCATCACGGACCCTCACACCTGGAAAACAGCAAGATCATCCGGCTGCTTTTTTTCAAAACCACCGATTCTGGCGGGCATTCAGCTGTTTCGCCAGCCCCAGAAACTCATCGGCATCCTCCGCCATTCTTTGTGACCGATTGGCCAAGCTGGAAATCTTCTCGCCGCGCTCCAAGGCGCGGTTGGTGGTTTCAGCCAGTTGATCCATGACCCCAGCAGCCCCTGCCCCAGCTGTCGGCCTTGCACGCGACGAGGCTCCGGCTGAGCTTCCCGCAGCTGGTGTCGCAGCCGCGGCAGTCAGGCCCCGGCTGCGGTCCAGGCGGTCACCGTCCAGGTCGCTGGGGCAGCTGGAGACGCAGGAGCGCAGGGTTTTCACTTCGCGGGTGAAGAGGGAACCAAACATGCCAGTGCTGGAACTTTGAGTGGGAGTTTTGGTGTCCATCTCGTCCTGGAAGCTTGGGGGGAACGCAGTAGAGGGACATCAAAAGCAATAGTAGCTTGGGAAATCCAAAGAAAGAACCTACCGAAAGTATCAAAGAACATATTCCAATCATTTCTCCGACTTCAACAACCCAGATACACTGTTCTGAAGGCCCTGAATGATCTGCGCCAGTGTTGCAGCTCTGACAGATGATTCTAAGGCAACTGACTCAGAGGTATCTGATGCGCGACTGAACCAGAGACCTCCAGATTTTGATCTGATGACCAGGCTGCCATCTGAAGCAATGACCGCTGAGATGATGGCACCATCTGCCATCTGACTCACTGGCAATGATGCAACTTGATGCAGGGATGGTAACGCCCAAAAGTCCAAAGCTAAACCTGAAGTCAGCAAATATAAACAAAGCTCACCGGTCACTTCACAAATGTTGGCTGCGAGGACGCGTTTGCTGAACTTCACAGTCTGGGCACTTGGCTGCAGTCGATCCTCGTGTCGTAGGAATAGGCTGCAGCTGGTGGACTGAACAGCCACCAGAAAGCTGTCACAGAGGTGTAGCATCAGCACCTCTCAGCGGTTGCTAAAAAAAAGCATGGTTTGGTTTTGATTCTGTCAAGTGGCTTTTATTCTGAATGATAAATGATAGGATTATGTTGAAATGAAACAGTTCATCATTCCATTTGTTGTTGACTTAACCTCCCAGGTTTGATTGCTGGGACCAGGGTTTATCCACATTCTTTGCTACTTGTCCTCTGGAAAGTAAACATGGCACCGGGAAGCATCCCCATTTCTAATCGGAAACTCATGAGTTTGGGGTTAACCATTGAACATCTGGATATATTTTCATCTATGTTTCCATGAAAACTTCAGAAAAAATCGGATCCACATCAAAACTAGGGATTCCATGGATTTTTTACATTAAGGGGCAGAATAACAAACTAACATCAACAAAAACATCAATCATTTCCTCCCCATTTCCGCCCACTTTTGTTGACTTCCCACCTTTCCACCATTGAGCCGCGGCAGCCGGGTCTCTCTGATCCTGGCGTCCAGCAATTGGAAGCCGGGCCCGGCGAGCTGTCGCAGCTCGCCACTGGACATGGCCACGGCCAGGGCGCCGTTGCAAATGGGAGCGGTAAGACCTGGGGATCCGGGAAGTCATCAGGGAAGTCATCGGGAATTGTGGATAGAATGGGTTAGAATGATGTGTTTTGCATTGATTAATAATGAAATAAGGACTTAAGAATAAGATAAGGACCTGATACTGGGTTATAATGACATATAGAGGATTTATCATATGATGATAAAAAACAATCATATCCCAAGCTCATTTTGAGGTCTTTGGATCCTTTGGATCCATATAGAGAGAGCACACCATCCCCAACTTTCCATGGCCGGCACCTGGCACCGCCATGGCTGGCATCTTCCCATCCGCTGGCGCCTGCAGGACACACGGGGAGAACTCGAAGGCCTCCAGCGTCTCCGGCGGTGGCCCGGGGCCCCCGGGGCCGCCCCCGGGGCGGCCGCTGGCTGGGCTCGGGCTCGAGGCCATGGAGAGGGAAGATAACATCTCCTGGGCCGAGCTGCCAAGATAAAGAAATTTGATATACATGTGGATGATTTTGAAAGGAACTGCAAAAGAACTTGGTATAGTTCCATGTTTGTAGTGAGCTTCAAAAGTATAAAAGTGATGATATGGTTCTATAGGTTAATATTGGTTTAACTTCTAGTTGGATGGAAAAAATAGATCCAAATAATGCCATAAGAACTCTGTATAGTTCCAAGTTGCAGAAATGCATACGATCCGCAGTTTCAAGTGCAGAACAGAACCACTTAGGTGGAAATCAGAAATCACAAAATCTGAGTATACTTGGTTCCAGTGTCTCCAGTGAAACCATCAGTAATGCACAAGTGAGAAGAGCTATCGCAAGAGAAGAGCAGTAACTTTGCTGCGGAGGGCTCCATGGGAGCAAAGTGCACCAATTTCAGCAGCGAAATCTGCACCTGAAGGGCTCGCAAAAAGTATCAAAAGACACTCATTTTAGGCATTTCAAAATTCTACAAAACCCCAACATATAACAGGAACACACCAAAAATCGGATCTAGAAGATGTTTTTTTCCTGTTATTTCTTCAAACAAAATGCTATTTTGTGGGTTCCATGTCAAATTTAAGGTCTGTATCTTTCTTTTTGGACTGATAGCTTTAGATACTCTCCCACCCAACCATTGCAACATGCCTGGTGCTGTCTCAAGCGCATGGCACATACGAATCCACTGGGCACTTGGGGCAGCTCCGCCGAGTCCTGCCCCTCGCTGAGCAGCAGCACTCGCCACTCAGCAGCCTCCGAGGCGCTGAAGGCCGAAGCCGAGGAATGCCATAGGAAGAGGACCACCTCGCCGGAGACACAGCCGGCCACCACTGCGCCAGCAGCTATGTCCATTGCCACCTGGATGTGAACATCTTCAAGAATTGCCATGTTGTATCATGGCTTTCTACTTTTCTAAATGGCCAATTGGAGGCATTCCCGATTGGGGGACATGTGATATGATATTGTGGGGTATTTTCCCATTTCTTCACCATTTTATCACAATTTATAGATGATTTCCCCATATCCCAGTCCCATTCATAAACCTTTTTTGGTGAATTTTATCCCTTGTATCTCCATTATGATTGGTTTTAAATCACCATTTTTTTGGCCAGCCCCACCTGGCTGATGCTTCGCTCAGTGGGTGAAGACTCACCAGCCGAGAACGCAGGACAGGCATCGATGCCATCAAAAGTTCCTGGGTGGATTCGCACCACACACGCTAGCCATCTGGGGAGTTTCATCCCAAATGAGAGGGAAACATAGAAAAAATAGTCCAAACATGTTCGACACAATAATCTAACATATAAAACTATAGTTAAATTTCTGTTAAATATGACAGACTTATACTTACTTTTATATGTTAGATCTCTGTTTACTAAGTATGTTAACCACAGTAATTATATATTCTAATAAGCTAAAATCACCATTGAGCTTCGATAGTTGGGCCCTTCAGCTTCTCCTCCCATCAGCCGCAGGCGCCAGGGCATCGCTCCACATGGCTGCAGGGATAGGACCTGCAGCAGCAATAGGTTGGAGGCACTGCGCAGCCAGAGGCGAACGGTGCCATCCAGGTGACCGCTGAGCAACAGACCCTGGGGGCCACCCGAAAGGATGGCCCAAGTGGCAGCGAAGTCTTGGGGAGAAGGATCCAAATGTCGACCTCAGAGATGGATGAGGTGGGGCAAAACCAGATTGCAGGTGTTTTTGTGGGTATTTTTTGGGCTGGTGATAGTGGTGATAGTCAAAAAACAAAAGTGACCTGAAGAAATTTGGTGCTGGAACGGATTGGAGCTTGGAGAAGCAAACCATGAAATCAGACATGTTGGATCGGCACCTGATGTCGCATTCTACCTTCGTCAGAGTCACTCCGATATGCAGTTCAGCTTACGACATGGCAACATATCTTTTGTGGGATAAGGCAACCAAGGGAGGATCAGGTAACCGCCATGCGCCATTTTGATGGTCTTAGAGTCTTACCCCAGTTTCAGACACAGCTAGTGGCCACCAAGCCACCTTCGAAGAAGCTCTGGAAATGCGCCAAGTGATGGGCAAAGATCTCCTCCACCCCCACCCAGCGCATTGGATTTCCAGGTGTTTCACCGTCCGCCTCCTGCACCTCGCTGTCGTCGCTAAGTCCTGTGCCGTCCCATGTCCGAAAAAGGGTGTTTGAATAAACATCCTCCCCCTCAAAATCAGATAAAACAATATAAAACAAATATGATATGTTCATTTCCGGTGTATATCAAACCATCACATCCTTGTTCCAAGCCGCTGGTCCTTCCAAGAAAACATCTCGAAGTCGGAGTTCACCTTCCAAGCTGCGCCATTCCATGGTCCGTGGCCATTCAATCGGGGCATCTTTGGCCCATGACACGTCATCCAGTTGCATTTCAATTCGACAACCACCATCTTCTGGCGCAAGTTGCAACTTCAAAAAGTGACCTCACAGCATGCTGTGCGCATGGCTGGGAACCATCGAAAACCAGGTGATGGACGGTGACCCATATTGACCCATAGCCACATCTCTCAAAGCACCACTGAAAAACACTATCAGGGGCATTTTCCTGTCATAGTTAGTTGCTCAGGCTTCCTGGAACTATGAGAATAAAGAAGTGGGACATGCCGCAAATGAAATCAGAAAAATCCACGGACACATCAAGATAACCTATGGTGGCACAAATTCCAACAAGATAACAAATGGTCGATTTCAAGATATAGATTCTTCTTGACATTGCTTGAACATACTTTGCAATCCTAAAATCTGCACCTGAAAAACCAGGCCCCACCAGCCGCCCCATCTGCCAAGCAGCTGCTCCCAGGCGCCAGATCGATCTCCTCTCCAGCCTCGCCGGGCCATCGGACAAGCTGCGACGACACGTTCAGGTCCAGCTGCAGGGAACCCAGGCTGAGCTGCACCTGGCGCTGCCAGAGTTCTTTGGGGAAAAAAGGGGGGTTGTTTAGCCCAGAAAAGTGATGTTATGTTATATATGATATTATATGATTATATGATGTTATTAATTTAAGGGGACTCAAAAATTGGGATGTTCATTTTGGTGATTTTTGTTGACCTAGAAATGGAATTTCACCTGTTTTGTTTCCAGAGAAATGCTCCATATTTTCTAAACATGGTGATGCTAAATGAATTTACATGTGATGTTCAAGAATTGCATCTTTTTACTAGGAAACATGATGAGACATGGGGCTGGCAACCACGTAAAATGGATCAAACCCCGAGGGTTTCAGTATGTTAGAACCATCAAAATTAGATTTAGAAAATCAATCCTTCCCATAGAACATGGCCGTGAATTGGGAATTTGATCAAACCATATCAATCCCATTTCTTTGATAAAGAGGATTGTGGTTCAACAGTGTGCAGTGCGAAAACCAACAACAAGATATCTAAAGATAAGAATTTGAATCATGGGGTTTACCAACAAATTATTTCAACCATATTTTATGCATTGAATTGACTTCTTCATGTCGGAGTTGACAATTTCTTGGCAGAGGGGATTATTATATCTGAATACACGTTGGAGTTTTCACATTTTGGGCTTTGAGCCTTTTGAGTTGTCAAAAAAAAAGAAATACTCAAAATAATGTGACAGGTCGCAAGGTGCGAGTTTAACTCAAAATAAAACCAACTGTTGAATGGATGCTGATTAGATCATGTCTCCATTACATCCCCATTAGATACCCCAACCTTCGCCCCGTCGTCCGCCTTGGCATCAAGACCCAGACTGATCTCGGCCTGAATCGATAGCCTGGCTGGCTCAGGTAGCTGCCACTGCACGGCTTCCGGCGAACTCTCGGAATTCTCAGGTCCGCTGCAGACAAACCATCCATCGTCAGTTTCAGGAAATTCCTGGTTGTTGCTGACTCATCCCCTTGCGGAAAAAACAGTAATTAACTGATTTAGATAAAATCCTTCCAAACATGGGATGGGGTTCAAATTTCCCGCAAGCATCCCTTAGTAAGCAACTCATGTGCATGTCATTTTGCAAAAAGGTCATGCAGAAACATCCAAACCACATCAGCAGCGAGATTCAGTTGGAGGCATCGCAATGGCATCTTTGAGCTCACCATTGCAAACTGCCCACTGTCGACTCACAGGCGCGTCCACATCTACCTTTGCTGGAGCTGGTTCCGGGGCTTGAAGCACCCTGGATGGCAACAGTTCCATGCAACTGAAGTTGGCCAAGGGTAGCGATCCCCACGTCAATGGATATGTCTTGGAAGCACTAGCCACCATAAAATTGCCGCCACTTGTGACTGCTACCATGGCCACTTCCGTCATGGTCAGGTCATGATTTTCACTGAAGAGTGTGGTGGATGGCATGGCAGGACAGCCACATGGTCGGGTCTGAAGGGCACTGGGTCGAAACGCTGTTGCACCCATCACATCCTGCATGACCGTGTCAGCCCTTGACCAGTTCTCGCCACTCAAGTGTTGCAGGGAGGGATTGGGTGCACCTCGCCGCAACCATAAGTCCCCGGACAAGGCGGTGGTTTCTGAAGTCATCTGTGCATCCCAATGTAGCAAGGACACACCCTGCGCTGAGCCACCGGGAAGTGTGATTCGCGCCAGGGCCGATGAACTGGAGCGAGAGAAGAGGCTGATATCGCTCCTTGAGGCGGCTAAGAAATGACTTCCACTGCGACACCAAAGGATTGACGTCACCCCTGACATCGAATCAAAGGACCTCACGGCGCGATGTTTTTCAAAGGACCACAGTAACAATCCGCCCTCGCCATTGGCGATGACCACTTCACAGCTGCTGGGACCGGGACTCGCCCCAAGGGCTGCCACGGGGCAGGGCCGATCCTTGCGTCCGTAGAGGGCGGTGCAGGGGATGCAATAGGAAGCCATGTGGGGATGGTCGCCAGCATCAAAGGCGCGAACATCTCCCTCATCGGTGCCCAGGAAGACGAGGGATGCCTCCTGGTGGGATTTTTTGTGCAGTTCAAACGATGGTTGAGGATTTAGAAAATGCGATGAAAATACAACCAACTTCAACCAACCATGGAAAATATGGGATAAGCGTTTCGAACATCTGTATGGATCCATGAGACCGTAGTTTTCTTCTAAAGTCAAGCTCTCAACTTCAACCAATATTAGATTCCACAATGAACCTTCGACTCCTCGGCCACCGCCACACAGGAGACTCCAAATCGCAGCACCAATGCTTGATGCGCCGCCTGAATGGAGCTGGTCTCACTCTTCAGTTCCCACCACTGGGCCACCCATGTAGCCTTCCCCGCCGCCATGGGGGAGGCCACATCTGCTAGGCCGATGGAGAGCAACAGACCCGACCTGCAAAAGAGGAGAAAGGCCGGGGCCACCGGGGCTGCGGGATTTTTCAGGCTGCAATCCATCTCCTGACTGAGGAGACGAAGGTGACCTGCCGTGGTCGAAAAGGCAATCAAGGAGTTCCTTAGTTGGCAGCTGAGTAGCTGAGGGCAAAACAAAACATCCAAGAAAAGGAAATTTCCAACTGGACAGTGCAGTGAGTTCATGGAAAACTAATGAAACTGTTAACTTTATCACCAATAGCGACCAATAGGTTCCATGGGCATTGGTGGTTCTTCAACAGGTATCACGGTGTATCATCATGTTTTCAACTGCTGAAACTGGATAGCCCAGAACCTAGCAACCTTATGGAGGTCCACCACCAAAGGCCCAAGAGTTATTTCAGACTACCCTCCAGTAATCAAGCGTTGCAATGGGAAATCGCCTATAAATATTTGAATGGGAACATATCATCCAATATTTTCGTATATTTTCCATATTTGAATCATGGGAAATCGCCTATCTATGGTAGATTTTCCATGATTTTCCATTGCCAGGGTTGATGACCAAAGGGTATCTTAGCTCAGGTAACTGCTGCGAAGGAAGGACATGGATCGCCTTGACATCCTTCCTGTCACTATCTTTCTCTCCCCCCCAAAACCCGCAGAAAACTTGACGTAACTTTAAGTAACTTAATTATAGTATAGGTATGTTAACAGTTGTTCACCTCATCACCTTCGTTTTTTTGACATATGTTTTCACACTTTATTAATGACCCCCCAACAGATCCATCCAACCCTCCACCCATCCTCCAAGACACCACGACGTCAACGTCTGCGGCTCCGCTCCCCCCGGGCCCAGCAGCGTCCCCTCCGACACGCGCAGCGTCGCGGCAGAGAGCTGGCCCCGGTAGCCGCCGGAGGGGGCCGGGTCGTCGCCCTTAACAGCGCCCACCAATTTCTGGAAGCCATCTTTGAAGAAGGCCATGGCTCCAATGAATTTGTGGATATATAGCTATATATAATGCAATATATAATGCTGTATTATATTGGCTATAAATGAACTGAGAGTCAATGCAGTTGGCAAAAAGGGACACTAGACTTTTTTGGGGGGGACAAACCAGGAATGTGTTTTTTGGGGTTTTACTATTTTGGTTGGAGAAATGGAGGCTCTGGTTGATGTGACCGCTCTTTGTTTGGAATTTCTGTGTGAGTTTCACTCAATGATGTGCAATGGTTGGGCTGTGAATTCAAGGTCATACTGCTAGAACTGAATCTCATGATTCCACAATGCAACACATGATCCGAGTTCAGGCTTTCATCCTTAAACGGTCCAAAAAACGGTCCAAAAAACAGTTCGGTGGCCCCAAGAGCTGAGGCCTTGAGCATGGAACCTCACTGAAGTGCTCCAACCTTTTAAGAATCCACACATGGGGCGTTGAAAACATATTCCAACATCCATGACTTGTTGATGCCAAGGCGTCCCCCGGCGAGCCCGGCTGGAACCAGTCGGACCTCCTTGGATCTACTTTCAGCAACGCGCGGATCAAATTCTGCGCGTCCGTGCTGGGCGGCGTCTGGGCATCGCCGCCGAAGAAAGTGAAGTCGCCCTTTTGGATGGCCTGGTGGCTTGGGGGTTTGGAAGGGAGAAGTGGGGTTGGAAGTATGGGAAGTATGGGAATGGGGTATCAGGCGGTATCAGGGGATGTATGAGTACAATCTTAGTTCATAATGTAGATGATCTGTAGATGTGTGGATGAAGAATCCTTAGAGAATCCAGGCCAGCACCTGTTTTTCAATCAACATTCAATCTGGTACCCGTCCTCATGTTTGACAATGGCAACCTGGTGCAAGAAACAACGCTACGTCATTCTTTTCAGAACAAACTGCATTGTTGGCTACGTATCCCAGACTGGTATGTACTATCTCCCAAGCACAGATCCCAAACAAATAGTCCCCCCATCATACATGACTGGAAGATCATCTCATCATATCTCATCATTATAACACTAGATTATCATTCCATATCATTCCATTATTTTCTGCTAGTATCCGTTATTATCCCACATTATCCCCATGATATTCCCACTGTATTCCCATATATGTCTGGTCCTGAAAAACCTTCGCCGTCCCGGCTCCAGACTCCCCCAAATCCCCCGAATCCGCCTGTTGAAGCTCGGCTCCGCTACCCTCAAACGGACAGCGGCCAAGCAGCATCACATAGAGGAGCCTCGAGTTTGAGCAAGTCGTTTCGTGCCACAAGAAGCAGCCATAATCCCTTGAGACTGGGATGTTTGGGAGGATAATTAGAAGATCATCAACACAAGTGCGAAAGTAGATCAAGCGGATAAATTATATAAATTCCAAATTTACAGAGATGGCAAAATCACTCAGAATTCTATGGAATCGTATTAAAAAAATGCAACGTATACGTATTGGTCACAGCCCATCTATCCCAATCCAAGCCACACTCCAAGGCTCCACAAATCCGCGCTGCGCTCGTCCAAGGACTGAACAGCTTATACGGCATGGGAAGATAGACTAGATTGTCAGTGCACATAATTAATAAGCTATAACTGTTTATAAATATAGTGCACTGACAAATATTAATAGTGCATTTATAATAATTAATAGTGCATAAATATTTAATAACTATATTTATATGCACACTAAATTGCTCTGTATGAATCTATGTCAACAACAAATTCGATGCTAATAATAAAAGATCTGAAGAGCCTACAATGCACAAACAGCTCTGGAATGGTCTGGAATGGTCTACATTCTTGATGTCATAGCGATCTTGCCTCGTAATGGTCATCCATAGATTCAAATCCTTCGTAACCAATGAATGTTCCTCGCCACTTGAGTTGCATCGTGCGTTTTCTCATCTATATCAGTAATTATAAAAAACAAAAACACGTGACTGTTTCCACTTCCAGTTTGAGCACGAAAAGGACAACCACAACATATTTCGAGCACATATAACAAAGTTTGTTATTTGGGAGTTTTACTTGGTTGTAACTGCGATAGACCTCGATGAAGGTTCATTGGGAGTTTTACTTGGTTGTAACTTCGATAGCCCTCGATGAAGGTTCAACCATGTTCAGAACTGGGCAACGTTGCAATACCTAAATTTAATAACACCTTGCTGTAGGTAAAAGCGAATGAAACACTGACCAACAACTTTAAATTCGAGTATCACAGTGGCAATAATTACTGTACTAACACACCAAATGTGAGTCTTCGGGAAAACAGCGAAACATCTGTTATCTGTGCATTCTAGCATCCATCCAACTATCGAACAAGATCAATCAACTGCATATGCAATATAAACATCTACAAACGGCCTCCGAAACGACATCCCCTACATAAAACCTTCAAAACTTGATGTAAATGGATGAAATCAGGACTGGATATAGGATTCCATTAACCAGTTATATAATCAACATTGGTTAACCAATGGCTAATAACCACTTAATTCGTCAATCAATGGTGATTCCATTCACCACTTAATTAGCTGTTAATTAACCTTACACCACTCCCCATCCCCATCCCGACCCTAACCCCCACCGGTGCCACCTCCAAGGTGAATGCCTCCGGTGCCATGTAGAGCGGGGTCCCCACGTGACTGGAGGACCTCACGAAGATGTCGTCGACCACCTTGGAATGTCCAAAATCTGCCAACTTCACCTGGCAGCAGGGTATGAGGGGAAAATCACCAGCGAATTGCGACTGGATGCCTGTGCATGATTAATGATGTATGTATCATCTTATATAAAATTTACATAAATGATTATAAATGTATGATTACTGATTACTTTCATATGTCGGTATACAGTGTATAGATTATATAAGAGTTTGTGTGGATCAGAAATTGTCCATGTGTTGACTTACTGAAAGTCATAAAATCCTCGTATTGGATGATGGGTCCTTCATTCTGTGAGTGACATCTTGCAAGGCAAAGGTGGAGGGTATTGTAGAGTCTGTAATTAATACTTATAAATTAATAAATATATCACAGTCCACATTAATATCTATACATTAGCTAATATCACCACAGTCTCACCTATAAATACTATCAACTTACAGCTGAATGTTTACCAGGCCCCATTGTTTTTTCTCCTGGGCGCCTGAGGGGTGACCATGGGATCTTCCCATGAGCGATCCAGCACCAAGACGTTCTCGGGTTTCAAATCCCGATGTGCGATGCCCCTGGCGATCCAGGCGATTTTTCACCGATGGAAAAGTCCCAATGACTTTCATGAATATATCCCTGGGTTGATTGTCACTGTGATAGGTAAAATGAGTCATTTAACTTTCAGGGTCGTTTTTGGGAGATGCTGGAACTTAGGGCCAATTCAAAAGATAGGAACATGATGTGATTCCTTCACCGTACTCTTGACTTCTTCTAACCGGATTGAAACCTCCTACAAACCGGTATGTGGCAAACAAGCAAAACGAAACTGTGTTTGCGAGAAACCAGCTGCAGAAACAAACCTCCATGCAACAAATTGCCTTAGCGCAAGTGTTCGGCACAGTCCCCTGCCTCATGTGAATATAGTGCAGTCCCTCAGCGATCTGCCGAAACACATCCGAGGCCTCCAATGAAGACACCAGGGTTTCAACATTTATAAAGCACAGAATAGGAACGATGGGAACGATGGGAATGATAGGAACATATAGGAACCATACAACAGAATTAACCACATATGATCAACTATGATCAAATCATATCACATATGCCAAGGTTTTATGTGGATACGTGTGTGTTTTCCATTGTTTTCCCCTACATTGGCGCCTGCGACTCACATAGGACGCGCCGCATGCCAAGCACATCGTCCAAGCTTCCACCGCCCAGGAATTCCATGACCAAATGCAGTTCCTGCTGGGAAAAAAAACGCTGCTGAAATGACGAATATCATAGGAACATGGTGGGATCTTAATTCTAGTGGGATTTCCAGATTTCCTTGGGGATATTGATTCATAATCCCATCCTCCCAATGTTCAATAGCCCCCCCATTCCCGCTGATGTAGTAGTGGATTTTGTTCTATTTTGGGAGGCCCATTTAGGGGATGTTCAAATTTCGCGAGATTCTAAATGGACCTGTTGGATTCACATAGTTTTGTCCTATCATGTCTAGATGGACCTGGGACTTAATTATAAATCATTTTAGTTGCTATTGATCTCGGGTTTTGGAGATGTTCGAGATGTTCCCAAACATGGATCAAGAATGGCGGCCCGATGTATAGGACTCAAAATGAATGGATACAGCAACTCCATCAATAGAACATCAAACATCGTCCATAGGGACAACATAGAAATCATCTCACTGCAACTGCCATCGCAACAGACTATCCAGCATTGAACATAAAGGTTTTTATATAGATCCAAGTAGATACCAAAATTTAACTACCCTCTGGTAGCTCAACAATAAAGCTATGATTTTCATGGAAAATCACCATTTTCAATAGGTAAATCATCTATATCATCTATAAATCATCGAAGTCAATGACCACCGCGAAGCGATCACGCTGCGCCTCGCTGCTTTCGATGACATCCACCAGGCCGGTGATCTTCGGATGCTGCAAGGAGAGGTGGATGGCCTTACCAATGTGTTGAGCTTCGGCACCGGTGAGGTCAACCAGTAACACCACCTGGATTTTTGGTTAACCAGAAATTATAGGTTAACCAGAAATACATTACATAATATTTACACATGTTTTTTTCTATATAGAATATTATAGAATATTATAGAATATTATAGAATATTATAGAATATGCTGTAAATTTTCTGTGGATTCCACTCTCTTGGTATGTTTTTTGGTTGCTTCACCATCCCCTGATATAATCCAGAGGGCACTAAAACATCAACAGGACATGGCCCAGTGGCAATTTCCTGGTGCAACATCTCCTCCACCTGTTGATAGTTGCCCTGGCGACGAAGCTTGGTGAGTTTGATCCTGCGCTGCTGAGGAGGGGTGGGGTCAAGCCGGTCACGGTCATTGAAAATGACAGGGTTCAAAGTGCCTTGAGATCGAAGGACCCTGAAACCAGGGTGAGTTATTTTCTCGTTCATTGATAGTTAACTGCCTTTGGCATCTGCATCATCTATAAGTCACTATATAAGTATATAATATATCATATATCAACCAGTATATTAATCATTGATTATCATTCTTAACCATTATTAATTATATATAACCACTATTAACCACTATATGGGTATGGGTCAAAATTAGGTACCCCAATAATTGGATGGTGAATACTAAACTAGACTAACATCTGTGGTCCCCTAGGTCTTCCATTTTGACCCAGATCCATATATCAAGGTCATCCTTCATCACCTCCACCACCACACTCGCGGCGTCCTCTTCACGGCCAGCACCTTCCCCTGCTGATCCGCGCAGCGAAACACACGCGCCGTGGCGCCGGAACCCACGGTCTCCAAGAGCTGGTAACGCTGGGGATCCTGCCCATGGCCGGTGAGGGGCTGGAGAAGCAAGCTGGAAATGATAGATATATTAGTTGGTAGATCATTAGTTGATATTCATTAGCTCCAATGGCTTATGAAATTTGTAGATGTTTGTAGTTGGTAGACATTGGTAGTTGATAAATCCGGAACTATATAACTAGTTGGAAATATCTCGCTGTTGGATATATGGTTTTAATTGGTAACTAATAGTTGCTAAATCCGACTCATAACTCCAGTTGATACGTCCAATCTAATTAATTCATCTATATCTGTCTAACTTATATATTGTCAGACCATAACATACTCGGAAGACTTGCGTTTTCAACCATTTCACAAGCAAAGAGTGAGAATAGTCTCTCAAGGTCACAATTCATATTGCTTCTCTCAGTGGCCCACCAAAAGGGTTGTTTTTGCTTCACAAATCCAGAGGTGTTGTAATGAAAGCGATAATCCTGAGCTGCCTCAATTCACTAGATAAGTATAAACTTTTATTGTGTTAAAGTACGTATGTTAAAGTCATGAGAGCATCTAGACGAACATGCCGTTGCCATGTGAATTTAGGTCCCTCTCATACTCCCAAAACAGGAATCTGGCACTCAACCTGTGCCCCAAACCTGAACACCTGAACCCCCCCCGCGGCAAGACCTCGTCAGGTCCAAAGGTGATCACAGGTACAGCTGCTGGCAACGCTGTCACCGTGCTGGATTGGTTCAAGGCCTGACATGATGTGGCTGCGGGGTTCCTACGTTCCTTATGTTTTGAGCTGTGGGACAAGAGCATCTGCGGCTTTGCCTTCAGAGCAAACACCGCTTCTGCATCGCTTGAGATACCACCGCATCAAATTGCTGCAAAATTGCGAAATTATACCAAGTTCCATCCAAGTCAAACAGGTCAAAGGTTCAAGTTTTCATGAATTGTGGAATCATTCCGAATCATGTCTAGCTTGTTTGGGATGATTCACAGTCTCACTTTATCATCACCAATGTCCCATCATTTTCTTGGAGCATTCCTAGATCTGATCAACAACCAGTTCATAATTTTGTTGATGTCATCCCTACATATCCCCAAATGTTTTCCTTCTATTCCATCAATATTTCTATAGATATTCCCTTTATCACCAGATAAATCCATATATTCCCATAGATCTTTAGATCTTCCCATATATTTCTGAGGTTTTCCTAGGTTTTCCTAGGTATCCCTAGATCTTCCCATAATTTTTATAGGTTTTTCTCCCCACCGCCCCCGCTGGCTTTCCGCCTTCGCCACCCGGTGCCGTTCCAAGGGCCGCAGCTGCAGCGCGTCGGCCAAGGCTTCCCAGGAAGCCGTGACCTGCAGGGCGATGGAAGAAACAGACAGTCGGTTTGATTCGTAATGTGAATAATTAGTGAATAATCTGACTTATTGTGAATTATTCACTAATTGATTCACTAATAATAATAAAGTGGATTGTGAATAATAATCTGATAATTAGTGAATAATTCACAATTATTATTACAATATTACAGTATGAATTATAATAATTATAACAATACTATGAACAATTCACTATTATTACAGTATCATTATTTGTTTAATTCATATTTTAATATATGTTAATAATATTGTGGTTATTTCAATAATTAACGAATAATTGTGGATTTATTGTGAATAATAATCAATAATGAATCACAATAATAGATAATAAATGATAATAATAATCAATAATAATTAGCAATAATAAATAGTCATAATAATAACATCAATGATAATACTCATGAGAATCAATAATTCATATGGGTAAAACAATAATAAACCATACCCCAAATCACCATAAATAGGTGAATACAAACAATAAACAATAATAATAAATATTCAATATGATAGCAAAAATAACTATCATAATATCAAAATTATATATATATTATATCAATAATGTTCGACATGAAACACTCTCTCAGACCATCTCCCGGTGGCCATGTGGCACCTGCGCTAGGTCTACCATCTGGTTCCTGGGTCTGGTGAGGTCCAAGAACACTGGTGCAACTTGCCGGTGCAAAATACGTGGTGCCAACATCCGAAAGCGAACGCTGCCAGTAAACCCATATAGGAAACCCTCAATCTCTGGCGATTCCAACGATTCCAACGTAGCAATTTCGATGATCCAAAACAAAGGGACCATGGGACCATCGAACTCCACAGCCGGATCCGGGCCAAGGTGCTGCTGACACCATCTCTGCGCCGCAGTGTCGCAATGCGCCAGCTTCAAGGAGCTGAGCCAAGCCGAAAGACCTGGAACTTCAGGCGCTGACGTTACCTCCTGCTGCTGATTGGTTGGTAGGTGTAGGTAGGTCGAGGTTGGTAGCTAGTTGGTAGGTGTAGATGGTGTAGCTCCTATAAGTCCCAAGAAATTCGCCCATCAACGAGGCGTTGTTCAATGGCTCAATAATTTTTGGCCCATGACATCCAAGCCTCATCCAATGTCTGTTCAATCTCCAATCTGGTCATCCCAACAAACAGCAGTTTGGAGGCTGAGAGGCTGAGACCTTATGGGATTTTCGAAGATCAAAGCATATTTGGGGATGGCATGGGATGACAGATTCAAGTAGGAAAATTGTGGGAAAATGGGAAGATACAAGGATGGAATGATCAAGCTGGAAGGAACACCACTGGGCTGTAAGTCATCTACTTGGCTATGTTTTGGGGCTCCGATTTTTGATCCACATTTTTCTCCTGAGGTCGGTTGAACTGCTACCAACAGCAGCCACATTTGGATCACTTGGAACAGAACATCAAGTAAAAATCCAAACAAATCCAAGCCTTGGTCCATGTAATCATATAGTTCGATGATTTACCTGTTACAAATGGTATTTGTTTTTAGCTGCCTGCATTATCCTGCAAATGGACTACAGATTGGAATGTATGCGTTTAGTATTGACCATCTAATTATTGGCCTATCCAATGACTTGAGCTATACCCATATGGAAGTTTCCTCAGTCATCTAAATCATTCGGAATCCATGTTTTTGTTTTTCCATCATGAAACATCCATTTTGGCCATTTTGGGGATCCCCCATGTATGGAACCCCCTCATATCATGGGTTTTTCACAGCTCAGCGTCCCGAATCGGCGTTGGATCCTGTGCGAAGACTGCGCGAAGCAGTGCTGCTCCAGCATCAGCCTGGCCGGCACCAATGGACCCACAGAATTGGCCATTTTCACCACTTTGGGGTTGAAGAAAAGACATAAAACACCATCAATTCTTGGGGTTCATCATTAAGATCCGAAACTATATAATACATATATATAAGCTATGTATATATATATAAGCATATAACTATTTGGTAAAATCCACTAAAACATATTTAAACAACTCAATTCTCCCAACATTAGTTGGTTACATCCCGAGGTCTCCGCCTTTGCTGCTGCCCTCTCCGCCTCCTGACGTCAAAGTCAGGGTGTGCTCAATGATTTCCTAGATGTTTAACAATACTAATGTGCCCAAATAACGACGTTTTATGATGTTTCATGATACTCAGTAATAATAAGTGAAACATCTTGAACCCATATAATAGATGACAAACATCTGTGGTTTGCAACTGCTTTTCTGTGACAGTCTGTGCGGGTCCTGAGCATCGCCATGCATCATAGCATTGGCCAAGATGTGACATGGAGTTTTTCGAAGAACTCCCCATGGATGGAGCAACCAACCAGTTCAACCAATCAGGACATATCAAAAAACGAAGTGCTGGATACCACTGATATTTCCATCTGGTTATGACTAACAGTTTGGAAAGATCCACCATTTTTATAGCTAGGTAAACCATCTATTTCTATGGGCCATTTCCCATGGCTATGTTAAATAACCAGATGGTAACCACTGATATTAACCACTGATATTAACCACTGATATTAATCACTGATATCACCTTTTCAAGGTCCCAGCTGAAAAATCATCCCCAGCTGAAATCTGAACACAATCCGCCAAGAACACACCAGCATCTGGTCACATGTGCCCTAGATCGTCCCCTTTGGCGCGGCCGGGGGAGATTGGACTGGCGACACTTGAGATCGCTGAAACTGAAAGAGCCAACGGCTGGACGGACCACAAACACCCAACTTCGTCAAAGCAATGCGTCATGGGAGTCACGGGACTTCTTCAAGTGCAACAAAGACTCACCAAAAAAAAAACGCAACCCGAAAAAAAAAAACATCTCTACCTTAAATACACAAACCAGGTTGTATTATATATATATCTACAATTATATATATATACAATTATATATAATATATATATATATATCATTATAAATCCTACTTTTCACCAAGGTGGTCTCCACCTGTATCCGCCTTGCCCGCCTCGAAGTCAGTATATCCAGCCATGGTGACCTCAACAGATTCATCGATGCCCCAGGGGGTTTTCCCCAACGACCTGGCTCCGTGGGGAATCCTCCAGGTCTGGAGAAACCACGATGAACCAATGGAGATTTCTAGATTTCTGGAGAAACTATGATGAACTACATCTGGATTTATTTCAATGGAGATTTCTGGAGAAACTATGATGAATATTGCAAATGAACTACATTTAGATCATTTTAGATTCATGTATCAGATGATACTGTAATATCTGTAATGATGAAACCATGGAAATTTCTGGGGAAACCATATATTTCAGAATCGTTCTCCATTAATGGGAAGATCATCTGCACCTTCATCCACCTTTGGAAACCCGAGGTGTCTCTAGGGAGAGGCTGCGAGACAGTGCTCAGGGCGGGACCCGAGGACTGAAGGCTTTGGACAATGGACACAAAATTGGCCAATGGTCACTGCACAGCACGGTTCAAACCAATTCTGACTATCCAAGAAACTTAGCATTGGATGAATTGGATGAGCTGGTGATGGGTGAAGTTCAGTGATCAAAAGATCTTTTTATGTCGCTGATGCTATCTTTCAAAATCTCCACTGGATTGATGCCATGGACCATGGATGATGCCATGCATCTGCCCCCAAGTTGATGTTCTGAGCTGTATGGCAGGACAACCGAGCATGGAGAGCCGGTTTTTACTGTGTGATGATTCCACCCAAACTAAACGTGCCAGTGATGTCTTGTGATGGTAAACTCCTGCCACTAGACGGTGATTTCAACAAAGTGTCTTCATGCGGGACAAGATGCATCAAAATGTTATGTAATTAGTGGACAACTGTTGATAAAACGTGCTGAAACATGCAAAACTAAATTCAAACATAAAGAAATGAAGAATCATGAAGGACCATGAAGCCATTATCTTTGACAACCCCGTTTTTGTTGATTCCATCAATTCGATCCATGAACCAATCCTGAAAAATATGTTAAAATCCCAATTTGGATGAGTCAAATCATCAAACAAACTCCCCCATGTTTGGACCACCCCCAACTCCGTCCATCTCCACCATTTTCAGCAGCAACACGGCCGCGGCCATCACCGGAAAGGCCCAGTTGGGGGACTTGCTGGGCATCAGCCTGGCACACACCCCGTGGTGAACCGTTTCCGCAACGGGTCCGGTGTCCGGTACGTCCCGTCTTCGGAGCACCCCACGGTGGCGCGCCACGCGCCAGGTTTACCGTAGAGGGAGCTACCTCACGAAGACCAAAGTGGACAAAATATCTGGAGATTTTCCAAGATTTTGTCAGCTGTATTTCAGCAGTTTCCGCAGTTTCAGGACCAACATGATATTGCTATCTGCTTGGTGCTGTCTGCTTCTTTTGTCAGGCTATTTTCATGTTGCATCATAGAGATTCCTGCGCATGTCGATGAAAAAAACCGACAGGTCATCAGGCATTTGTCATGTCTGCACTGATGTTGGTCCGAAAGGCCAAGACTGTCAGATGGCTTTCAGCGATGTCATTGGCGGAATCAGGACTTTCCTCAGGAAGTCACATGTTTTTTTGTCGCAAAATATGAAACATCCGCAGCATCATTGTTCCCGATAAAAAACGTTGGACAAACCCACATATCATGTTTGTGTATTACAGTACATCCCCATTCATCATGGTTGGTCTCCTGGCCCCGAAACTGTTGTTAAGAGAGCTAAACATAACATCGCAAAAACGATGAAAACTGATGCAAACTGCGTATATCTTGGGTAAATAAATCCCCATTGTTTGATGAATGAAAGCCACCATGTTTGGTGATTTCCTGAGAGTTTCGAGGTTTTTTGTTTGCTCCGAAGCTCTCCAGATTCTGAACATCAACCCATACGGTTCACCACTGCCATAAGTCTCAGACCATGGTTACCATTCAAAGCTTCCACTTTCAGCTCCTGAAAGCCAGTCCAAGTCAAAAGTAAGCAGAATGAAACATGAATCTAGACCATTAGCCCTAAAAAATTGCAAAAGTACTAAGACTCATGGGATACTTGGAGGATCTAGGAATGTAGAAAATGGGTTTCCCACACACTAGCCCTGAGAGTGTTTCCATAGCGAGTTGCAAAAGTTGTCTGTCGTCTCATCTGAAAAACGAGGCAACCCATTGCAACTTCCACCCCCAAGTCCCCAAGTCCTTGTGTGCACACCTGTCATGTGCAGAAATGCCGAAGATCCACTCAAGACCCACTAGCATATGATCTGGTTGGTGGTATACCTACCCCTCTGAAAAATATGAAAGTCAGTTGGGATTATTATTCCCAATATATGGAAAAATAGAACACATGTTCCAAACCACCAACCAGTGAAATCAAACATGGTGTTCATCGATGCTTTTTCCCCCAGCTAGAAACCTCCATTTAGTTCAGGGATTTTCCAGCCAGCCACGTTTGATTGCCAGAGGTACATACATCATTGTAGCTTCATCATCCCCTTGGATACTTGGATATAGGATAATTATAGCTATAATATATATACATATATATGTATATATATAATTATATATACAATTGTACATCGTTGTACATGATTGATAGGACAAAATCATACAAAATCCACGCCTGTCATTCCTTGATCTCAGCACTTATCAACATCTCCATGCCGCGCAGCCAAGTGCAGCCAGCCTGATTCTTTCCACTGCACCTGGGCCTCAGTGCCACGAAGCATCGCATCTACCGCATTGTCACTGGTTTAGAACATGGGGGTTTCCATAAATGGGCGTACCCCAATAGCTGGATGGTTTATTATGGAAAATCCTATGAAATTGGATGATTTAGGGATATATATCACCATTTTAGGAAACCTCCACATGAGTTTCCAGCGTTCCCCATATTTTGATGGCAAATTAAATTGGTACCAGTTGGCAGCCCATCTCCTGGGAAACCCAGCGGCTCAGATCCACGGCATCATCATATGCCACATGCATCTCCACCCAGGGAAATAACCTGGTTTCGTTGCGAACAGCGCAACGAAGTGTGTCAAAGAACTTAGTGACCTGGTCGTTTCAGTCCAAACCTTCCGTTCTTCAGTTCTGGCGATCAGTTCTTGAGCACGGGTTTCTGGACATGTTTAAGTTGTCGATAAGTTTATTATCCTTTTTGCTTATTTTTGGTTTGTAGTGCAAAAATACATTCAATCTGCACGATAAGGACATATTTTCAGGGCAAGCTAAATTGACCCGTGCTGCACACGATGACAAGGCATCAGTAACAGCAGAGAAGTCAATGGTTTGAAGCCTTGATGTATAATAAATAATGAATATAATAACCATCTGTTCTTTGAATTGACAGTTGAACAGAAACTCTACCTTCATGAGGGCTGAGGAATAACTTGCCTCGTTCTGTGATTTTGGGCTGCTATCTCTGAGACTGACAAAGGTGGGGATAAGTTTGCCTCAAACACCTGTATTGTATAACCAAGGGAATCTGCGTCCTCAAATTGAGGCTACTCCAAATTTGACTTTCCATAGCCCACGTGTTTTTGGGATGTTTGGGGGGTTGCCAATGCTTAGAAACAACAACAATATCTAAAATCCCAGTAATACATATAGCATATAGTAATACTATATATGTATCTCTATAGTATATATATATAAGCCATAAATATATATATATGCATCTCTGTATGTACACTGCAACCGAGCGACTGCAGGAATTGCAGCATGGCAAAAATGCTGGCTGTCTCTGGTGGGAAGGGCGTGTACAGCATAAGCACCTTGATTTGTCCAAAAACATCGGGAACTGACCCCCCCAATTCTTGAGCTAAACCGGGACATCCTTTAAAATTATGATCAAGCATCAAATGCTGAAATGCCCTAATTTTATAGGCAGCTGAAGATTCAGGACAGAATGAATTGTTCATTATACATATCAATATCATCCAATAATAATTGAGAATATTGCGATATCTATTATATAATGGTTACATATCAATATCAATATCACCAATATTCACCAATAGTTGAGAACATCTTGAGATATCCATAAATGGCGGGTAAAAGAACAGTTTTTGATGGGCAACTTTTCACCCAAAAAAAGTATCCAACTCTGCAAACGATCCTCAGGTACTGGCTCCGCGAACCTCTATGCAATCGCCTTGGCGCAAGGTGTGGCAAAGGCATGTCTGAAAATGGTGGATACACCACCCACAAGATGTCAGTTGTTTAGCGGGAACATGATAAGAGGTGAATTGAGTGATGTATATTTCCAACAAAGCCATATGATATCATATGATAGTTTGTGTGCAAATCTATAGAAGAACATATATATATATATGTAATATAATATATATATACAATTATACAATGGAAAGCATCATGATCAATCAAAGATCAACAACTTCCCAAATCACCTGACCCGGTATTGCTGGTAAGGTAGACAGTGACCATACAGCCAAACTCGGTCCCAACTTGGTCCCAGACATCCGCCCTCCGAAAATCCCTGCAGCAACTTTTCTGCAAGGAGCATCCTTGGCCGCCGGAAGGGCCCGCAGCATTCCACCAGGGTTGCTGCTGCTGGGGGAAAGGATTCCCATGTCCCAAAGATCACTATAGACATTCAAGATCATTAGATATGCATCCAAATTCCCATTGGCCACATTGAAGTCGTGATCTTTCAGGAACAGAGCATCGCTGACTGGAATTGGGACCATTTGTTTGGTCCAAATACAGGTACCATTGTGACCCTGGAAAACGCTGAGCATGGGACAACGCTCTTCGTTCCGCGTGATCTGGGCGCTTATCCTGTTCCTTGGCACCGCACGGGTTGAATTCCAAACATCCGATGTTGCTTCAGAACCTGTCAATTGTGTCACTGTCAAAAAGTACGAAGGATGCTCCTCATCCGCATCAACGTCTCCGAGTGTCAGTACTGGAGCTGAACTGAAGTAAGCCTTGAATTCTTCATGTTTCTTGAAGATCCGCACTCAAATCAGTCTTCTGGGATCAATTTTCGGGAGGCTCAGATTCCAGGAGTGCAACCTTACCCACTAATCCCATCCTCCATTCATATTAAACAGCCCCATAGTATGGTCCCAACGCTGCCAAGGCACCAAGGAGGGGAAAAGCTCCTCTGAAACCGTTGGACTCTTTGGCGCACGACCTGTGGAAACTTCCACAGTGGACTGGCCGTTGCATTAAAAACAGCTGATCTACTTATTAATTGAATGTAACATTATACATGATAATTGTGTGGTTTTATTAAGTTTTATAGTTAATAAATATTATATAATAGATTGATAATGCAGCATTCTTCTGAAGCCTTGACTTGCTGTGAAACCTGGAGCTATCAGGCTACCAGTTCAATGTCAAACTGGCATCAACCGCATACAGCACGGCTGACCTACAACCTCGCCGTCACATCGAAATTGCTCGAACTGGCGGCAGAACGGTTCTGGGAAAGATCGGTAGAGGAAGGAAACCAATGGCCACAGTGCCCTAAAAACTACTGCAAACACATGTTCACAGTGCTGGCATGGGTCCACAAACACATGTTGGCCGTAATTTCCCATTGTTCCACTCTCTTGTCACGTCGAAGAAAACCCAGAAAGCTTGACATCCAGCCGTCCGCCTGACTGGAAAGATCATAGGCCAACCACGCAAAGCTCCCGGGACCTGGCAACTTCTTAGCGGGTCATCATAGGACCCCCTCAACAGATGATAGGAACCAATTAGTGGATAATCCATGGATAAGTAATGGACACTTCTGATATTTATCCACTCAGAAATCCATAGGAACCAATAAATGTTATCCTAATTGGTGGTTGACCTACCCCCGCTGCAAAAATATGAGTTCGTCAGATTGGATCATCATCCCAACTATTGGGGAAGTCATAAAACATGTTCCAGTCACCACCAACCAGGACATCTATATTGCATGATATCGGATCCAATGATCCAATGTGGATCCAATGGTTGGTTCCCACAGTGATGTCATCTTGGCTGTGCCTTGGGCTTCATTCCAGGAGCTCCATCTTCTCAGCATCGCCTGTTCTTAGCGGATAGATCCCAGAAAATGGTGAGATTTCATATGACTTCTATACTCAATATATATATATATAATTATATTTAATATATATAAATATAATTATATATATTTCGTATATATCAATATAGGGGATGGAATATGATGCAATCAGCTAAAATTGGGTTCATAGTAAGTCTTGGAACCACAATCATTGCAAAAAGATGATGTGATAATTGAGTCATTTAAAAAAGAAATGGAGGATTTATGAGGATTCATGAGGATTCCTCATTTCCGTCAACAATGGTTGCTCGCAACGTTTGGAGATCCCCTGCCCATGATGCGGCCTGCCGATGCACTGCTCGCGCTGCTTCCTGCCGCCTGAGGAAGTCCATCGGCTCAGCTCAGGGATGTTGGGGGTTGGATTCAGTTACATGCCAACGGACTGGACATCTACAGGGACAGTCATAACGAATACCACATCGGTATAGTCTCAACAATTCTTCCGCTTTCACTATGACTATGTTCGGCTGCCGACCATGCAGATTCACTTCCGTTTTCACCTCAGGACGCGTCTTCACAGACTGTGAACTATATACCAAAACAATCCAAAACACAATCATTAGCTTGTATCTGCATCTAATTCTATCATCTGAGGAGATGGCTGATGGTGTGAATACCCAGAGACCTGCGGGAAAACAGTCAGGGAACATGTGGGACTCACGGTCAAGTCACAACCAGCCCAACTCAGAAGGGGTATGAGATCTGCCACCTGAAAAATTGACCAATGCACTAGTGACTCAACAGACCATCCCAAAATACTGTTAGGTGTAGTCAGTCCCATACATCAGGCAACAAGCCAAAGATTCCCAAATAGAGCTCCAATCCAGTTCTAGAAATATTCGAACACATTGAACACATATCAATAAACATATCCAACATATATCAACATATCACAAAACATATTCATCTGAACCCCCTCCAACGCATGATTTTCCCATGCCCAGGATCTCCCACACACAGCACCTCAAGGCTTCAGTGGTGAAGAGCCCTAGGTCCTGCACCAGCGTCAGGCGCTGGGGGTTTTCATGGAAGGCCTCCAGGATTGGAAGCACCTCATGAGCTGCGAAAAACGTGTGGCTTTTTGGTATGGCTGGGGACTTCAACATGGGGGAATTGAATGATATGATGTTCATCATCCAAGATGATCAAGATCGGGATTTCAAGAACAACATCTGAGTTTTACTGCGCGCAATACTGATCAAAATGGTGGGTTTTCAGTGGTAAAAAATAGGGAGCAACGACAGAACAAAAGAACCACCAAAGATTGAAATATTTGAAATTTAACTGCCAACAAATATTGAAGTTCAGAACCTTAATGGACATACTGCAAACTACAAAATCGGGATTCGTTTCACCACCAGGAAGTTCCAGGCATGCATCTACCTTTTCGCCAGCGACATCGGATCAAATGAAAATAAATTACTGTATAATGCAAACCAAATTAACCATCAAATAATCATCAAAATTTCTTGACATTTCTTGAGTCCTTGGGCTGTGTTTTTTTGATGTGTATTGGCATCGGTGCGGAAAGCCAAGGGTTTCTTCGGTTTTTGCCATGTTTTCATCCCTGCCACCCCTGCCATTCGTTGCCAAGGTTCCCCCAAGCGCCGCACCGCTGCGTCCAGATCCGCGCGGCCACCACCGGTGCGCTGCAGCAAGCTGCCCAGACGCAACACAGCGGCCACGGCCCTGCGGTGTGGCCACTGGTTGTGGGTTGATATGTTCTGTGAAATGGCAGTGTGTCAAAACCTTGTACCCCTGGTGAACATCAAAATAGCTGGTAAATGGATGTTCATCCCACTAACAATGGTATTAATAGGTATTGATCCATACCCAAATCACTGTGTAACCCATTTTTTGTTGGATGTTTGGAACTATTTTTTAGCTCCAAGTCGGTTGCACATCATTTTCCGTCAGGGAACGTTTCATTGCGAGTGGTAACTCTCCGGCTGCACACCTGGGATGTGCCGCTGGCAGCAGCCACCTCTCCGCATGCTGCTGCAGGGAGTTTGGATCTGGGGAGGCCAGGAACTCGGCGTAGGCCACGGCCTGGAGATAGCGAGACAGGGAATGCGGGCAATTGGGTTTGTTTTTCTTTTCCATCATGTCTATTCTGGAACAATCTGAAACCTTGTTTTGTTCATCATCTTTCCAGATGAGTACAATATCTAGATGGAATAGACCAATCTGATGGTTTTTTATTTGAGAATTTACTCATCCAAGATGTCTTGGTTTTTCGTATACCCCGTTCCATCCAATGTTCAATCACCCTTTGGAAACTGCCATCAGCAGCGCCTCCTGTGCATCCTTCAGCTGTCTTTCCAACTCTTCAAAGGTCTGGAAGCCGCAGAGTGGTTGGGGTCTCTACTTGGAGGGTCCATGGTGGTGTCATTTCAAAGGTTAGCTGCTACCGCTTTTCCAAGTGTGGCAATGAATTTCCGGTGAAAACGAAAGCTTTGCTGAAAGTAGAGACTTGATTTCAACAGAATGTTTGACACCAA
Organism: Cladocopium goreaui; assembly: GCA_947184155.2. Taxonomy (NCBI): domain Eukaryota; class Dinophyceae; order Suessiales; family Symbiodiniaceae; genus Cladocopium; species Cladocopium goreaui. The sequence continues at coordinate 345,731 of CAMXCT020006510.1, forward strand.
AAGCCAAACAACTCAGTTTCAGGAGGCCGATATCAATCACATACCTCCTCCAGAGCAATCACATACCTCCTCCAGAAAGGTTGTTTGTGTTTGATTCCTCACTGAAAACCAAGTGGTATGCCATCCTGCCCGCAGATCTCTTGCCCACCCAGACATTCAAAGTTTACTTCGATCCAACGCCCAGCATGGTCCTCTTCGACCTCCTTGGGATTTTGTTCTTTCTTTGCCAGCTTCTGCCGGACAGCTTCGATCTCCTTGGGCACCCACTGAAATCAAGCAATGATGGAAGCTGACACCAGATGCATGGAGAGTCTTTTGGTTACCCTCTGGTTATTTAACATAGCCATGGAACATCACCATCTTTAATAATAGGTAAATCAACTATAAATGAACCGTTTTCCATGGCTATGTTAGTCATAACCAGAGGGTAATTGGTTCAACATCGATCCATCCGGTGTTTCTCCGTCCTTCCGGTCCCGATCGCAAGAGCTATCCATATCCAGACCTCAGATGCTGGGGATCGACCCAGATCTCAGCCGATATGCCACTGGGATCGTTCCGGAGATGGGTAAATGCCCAGAGTAGCTGCAAAGAGTTTCTAAATGCGATAGACATAGTATCAGTATGTATCAATATATATATAGTATTTCATACAGCCTACATGAGCCTACTATAGTATATTATAGTATGATATAGTATATATACTTTTATATATCACAAGGGATGGGATTTTCCATGTGATCCATCGCCACCCAACCTGCCAACCTGCCAACGTCGCCCAGTTGCCCTTCTTCCGGAGATCCAGCAGAAGGGTCCAAACACGCTCCAGGGGCTGTTGCGTCGCCTGGCCGAGGCTGCCGAGGCGGGTGGGACGACTATCTAAACCAGATCCTGACAGCTTTGGATGTCCTATCTAAACCTGTTACAAAAACCTGTTGAATATTTGGATATCAAATGATATCAGTACAATAGAATGTTTGGGACACCTGAGACCTGTTTGCAAAAAGACTTGTTACAAGAAACCTCTTCTATCGAACTGCAGGATTATTTTGTTGAATACAATGACTGAACGTACCTTTTTCCTCGCATTTGCCACATTCTCCATCATCTGCGGCCAAATTGAAGTGTCGAATGGATCAGATGATGTTCAGCTTGCCAAAGCCCACCCAAGAAACATACAACGTCCATTCCATGTGTCGACACGTCTTTCCTGGCTTTGTCTGGGAATATACCCCCAATCCATTAAGGTTAAGCCTCATCATTTATGATCCCCATCAAATATTGGGTTAGTTATGATCCCATCAGGATGGTTAAAAATCCCCTCAAATCTGGGTTATGATCCCAATATACCCTCTGGTAATTTAACATAACTATGGAAAATCACTATTTTAATGGGTATATCCACTATTTCTATGGCCATTTTCAATGGCTTTTTGTATGTTTACCAGAGGGTAAGCCCCATCAACTGTGGTGATTTTCGTGGTTCATCACCAGACCCATGGAAATCCTCGCCTCGCAGACCTGCAGGGCCGCCAGGTAGTCCGGAACATCTGGCCGCCACTCCGGATGATCCTGACACCCTTAGGACTCAGCATAAAAAACCACCAATAGAACTGCAATAAAAATAATTGGGTATTCTAATTTATTGCAGTTCTATTGGTGGTTTTTTAATAGATCATAAAAATACTCAGATAATATTTTCTATTCTATAGGTGGTATCAATCTATACCCACTGACACCATTGGATACCAATGATTTATAAGAATACATTACTAGCCAATAATAATTACAGATGCCAATTGAATTGATAGGAATATCTGTATTACTACTACTGTCTAGTACTATCATGGTTGTAGTTTTCCTATCATTTTCTATTAGATAATTTGACTGTCTAGTACTGCTACTATCGATACAAGCTCCTCGTGGCGCTGTGGGTATGTCAGCGACAGGTCATCTGCCTGATCCGATGCTAGGTGGGGGAGTTCACATGGGATTATCATCAGTTTTAAAAGTGAGATAGTAAACTAACAAAAGTGAGATTTAAGGTCATCATATGTCATATTAACTGACATATAAGTGATCTAACTCACCAAAATAGGGTTTTTTCAGTATAAGACACCACATATGATTTAACTGGCAATTTTTGGGAATTACGTGACACACATGAAATGAACAAAAACAATAATTGGATTTTAGCAACACAACTGGGCTGGCATGGGACTTAAGTAACTTAAGTAACATATGGGGAACTAAATATTACACACATGTAGGGTTTTTTCTCAGAAACATTGGGGGATAAAACCATCCTGCCAATGGAAATCCCTTGGGGAAGCTCCACACCTTCTCTGCCCGGCTGGTTTCGCCAAAATCCTCCGGGTCCGGCACGGGACCGGCAGTTAGACTACGGACGATTGCCTAACCTTCACCATGATCCAATGGATGATTTTGGATAACATCTCAGATTTGGCATGAAAGACTCAACACTTTGCGTCTGCAAACAGATTTGTGCTGCTCTGCTATGAAAGCGGTTCTACATTCAAGCAGTCATGTCTCATATAGTGGGTAGTTGCACCCAAGAGACAAAGTAACTTGCTACTGTGAGATGGACCCCCCCAAAAAACGACTACCCTCTGGTTATGACAAACAGTTCGCCATGGTATAGATGACCCTAATCGAAATAGATGGTTTACCGTTTTTAATAGCATGGTGGATCTTTCCATGGCTAAGTATGGCATCTCCATTTTTCATGTATCCAACAGATTCCAACATTGTGGGACAACTAAATGGGATTATATATGGATTATCATTGGGATTATATACTAAAAACATTGGGATCATTATATTAAGACTCCAATGATCCCAATAATGCTTAGGTATAGTTTAATTTAGACATTGATATCCCTTAAGTTAAACTCATATTCTAAAATACAGTACATCCAGGTACATCCCAACATGCCCCAAACCTCAAAGTCTTCCAGCCACTTCAAGGCATCTAGCTCCTTCGCAGCAGGTTCGGTAGAGATCCAGACTCAAATCTTAAAATCATCAATCAATTGAATAGTTGAATATCTACATTGTCTACATGAACGGTTAACATCCATGAACTATTAATTGACTCTTCACTATTCACAACTAGTAACCATTAACTTATTAACTATCAAGGTGTTCCTGTTGAATCTCATATCATAACATATTTGTTGTGAACTGCTCGATTCCTCGTCATTTTTGTTTTTGAATAAGTCTATGATGAAAGTTTGGGAGTATCAGGACTGCCTGATTCCAGCCGGTCCTTTCCAGGGCAGAACGCGCATCGCCGTAGAGCTTTCTGGTATGCTTGAGCAAGCCTTTTCCGCGCCTCCGGCTGCATCTTGGATTCGCTCACTGTCACATCCACTTTACGAATTGAAGCCCTCCACATTCTGATTTCTACCCCCTGCTAGTGACTGTGAAATATCCATCATTCATTGACATCCCCATTTTCCGTCATTTTTCTGGCTTACAGTCACAGTACATCCCCATTTTGGCCGGTGAAATGCCACTTTTCCCCCTGAAAATCCACCACGCTGGGGCCGCAGCCTCCTTGTGCTCCTTCTCTTTGGGCCGGTGCCCGTTGTCCCCGTTCTCCTCCATGGCCAGCAGGGCGGACTGAGCCGACTGTACGGCATCGGCGGCCTCCGGAGGTGTCACTGATGGTTTCAGGATGGGTGTTGGATGGGGATTTCACCAAGAATAGTGGTAGTACAATGGTGATATAATGAAAAATGAATGAACAATGAATGAAAAATGAATGAACAATGAATGAAAAATGAATGAACAATGAATGGACACGTTGGTTTACCCTCAGCGCTAACAGCAACTGGAAATCCACCATTTAGTTCCATGATTTTCCTGTTAGAACCTTCATTTATAGAGGATTTCGATTGCCACATTTGATTACTGGGGATACCAACAAAAAACTGGGAAGATTTATATACCAACAACATGTGGGATGATAAGGATATATTCCCAACCAAGCTGGGGATTCTTTTTGCCCAACGAAGAATATTCCCCACCCAAACTGGTGCTATTGTTTTTCAAGAAATCGTTTGGGTTAACACCATCTAGAAAAATCAATTATTTGATATTTGATGGACCAATCGCTAACATGGATTTATGTCTTTGTTTGGCTGCTTAGTTATAGTTATGGTGCAAATATATCTGCAAAGATTACTAAACCGGAATATGATGGGTATAACTATAACAATATCCTTTAAGAAACCATGGGGAGGTTAACCGTGGGAATATAACCAGCGAAAATGAAAACATTGAGCAAGAAATCATTGGAATATCAGGAAGGAAATTATGGGGTTGTAACCAGCAAAAGTAATACCAACCGGTAATCAAACATGCTTGGCTAAAACACGAAAGAAACTTGGATTGTTCCATGGCCATGTTTGACTACCAAAGGGTACCAAAGTTCACAGGAAGATTAACCAACAATGATAAGGCTCATCCAGAATACCCGACTTTGTGTTTTTCGTTCTCCATCAAAATGGGTGACAATTTATCCAACGCAAGGTTTATCCAGGTTCTGTTGGGAGAGTTCAGCTGTCATGATATTTGAATTATCATTCTCTGGATGCCTTGGGGTGACCAAATACAGTCATGTTACAGTAAAGCAATAATAGGATCCATCCCTAAATTTACCATGGGTGGGTTTGATATCATCAAAATAACATGGGTGGTGTGCTATTGCTTTACATCCATTGATGGTTTCAATTAATTTTGATGATTTTAATGATTTGATTAGTGCTTTTACTAATACAAACCACCCATTGATGGGTAAAACAATAACATACAATAACATTACTGGCGTAATATTGCTGAACTCCCAGATTTTCTACACTCCATCGCACCTCCTGCACCTCCATCAGGCTTGGCTGGGGCCGATCTGGCCTCTGGCGCCCACGCGCCTGGAAGAGATTTGACGTGTACAAAAGGTGAAGAAAATGCCTATCTTAAGGGCAAAACCTGTCGAAAGGATAATCATGGAGACAAGGATGAGGATGGAGATAAGGATGATGATGAGGATAAGGCTGAGGATAAGGATGATGATAAGGATGAAGATGAGGATCAGGATGAAGATTGCATTGATGGTGAATAAGGATGATGGGAATAATGGGCACAGTAATGGTGGCAAAGATCACGATCATGATGGTGCTGCTGGGGAGACATTGATCGCAAGTCTGATGGGCCGGCATCGCCGTACACAATCATACACATGGTCCATCCAAGCACTCCTACCTGTAGTATGTCGAAGATTTCACAAGTCTTAATCCCACCTGTGCCTATCAAATTTGATTCCATCTTCCAAGTCATTACCATTCAACTTCCATCCCCTCAATTTGTGCTCATAGTAAGTAAGAATCTCCAATAAAACCAGGTAGATCAGCCTCCAACCCGCAACGGCCCCACCTTGTGCTCTGCCTCCACCAGCAGAGCTGCCGCCCCACCGCCCTCGGGCGTCGTTCGCGGGCGACTCACAGGCCGCTCCGGCGGCGCCCGCAGCGCCTGCGCTGCGTGCGCCGAGGCCGGAGCGGAAGCTGCCCGCAGGGGTCGCTCGGGCTCCTGCGAACCGACCAGCGATGCCTTTAACCATGGATGGATGGAAAAATAGGAGTTGGAATCCTGGTATATCAAAGTCGTACCCTGAATTTCTTTGAGTAGTTGTGGCTACACCTTACAGAAACTTGAGGGATGCATATAGAGGTCGATTGCTGCATCTTGCGGCCTTTTTCATCTTTTTCACTAAAGTGTTTCAGCGCAAATCTGACCACTGTCATGGTTCTCATCACAAGGATGGCAGAACCATGTGGCCAAAACGTATCTGGGAAGTTTTCCCCAGTGGCTAACCTCAGGGAAAGAAGGCGATGGTGAGGGATCCCGTTGCCACAGCCCTCTGACACTTCATCACTCACAAATTCTTTCAAATTCCAGGTTAAGTCCCACAATCTTGGGAGGTTGCAGCCCGAAAGTGTATTATTCACCACCCAGACATGGAAGCTTAAAAAAAAACATGGGGTATGTCAGGGGATTAAGCGGAAAGTGGCTGAATGTGGGAAGGTGTCGTCAATGACCATGGACTTCCCCTCGATCCACAAACTCTGCGCGCTCCCCACGCTGATGCCTGCGGCACCGCAGCTGTTCATCAGAAGTTGGGACCAAGGCTGGACTCAACCGATGAAAGAAGAAATTCGTGCCCTTGACGTCAAAACTTATAGGACCATTGTAAATATCTTCACGAGCATCCATGTAATATCACAGATCATCTGAGTGAATGAGGACTTTAAGGATTTCACACGTCATCTTGAACTGTGTTGCAGCTAAAACGATGTGTTTCCATCGGCCAACGCCACCTGATCGCAGGGGTTCCGGAGCAATCACCGCCAAATGGGCGGTGAGTCGTGGCGCATTGCCGAAGTGCGGCTTCCTGGGTGTCCAGTCGGATGGGGAGGATCCCTGCCATCACTGCGCTGATCAAATGTGGCTGCATGTTGCGTCAGTTTAACGACCTCCTTTGCAACCAAGGGGCAAATGAGCACCTGCAGGAGCAAAATGAGTTGTTAGGTTGCTAGATGTTGTTGTTGAAGGAAACAAACAGCAAGTTTGCATGATACTGTTGTAGAGTCCTGGTCCCTCTTGGAACAAGTATACTCATCAACCCAGCAATTCAGTCTTCGTAGTTGAATCAGACAATTGGGAACAATCACAAGGCCCATCAAAAGACTGCATCTTGAGATCCATCAGTCCATCATCATCTGACTCTACCCAGCAGGGTCAAGTGTGGGTGGCCTGGAAAAAGCTTGTAGTAGTTGGTATTCACCTCACCACCAAACAGGCACACCATTTTGGACTGGACTGCTCAACAGCAGCAGCCAAACTGGGGAAAAGACATATGGACAATTCACCAACCTCAGTACCAGGAAGCATGGGGGAACGGCAGGATGATCGGATAGGTGCTCAGCTAAGGTGGATCTACTGATCCTACACTCAAAAGAGGTGCGGGATGATCAACATCATCCAGCCATTGTCCTTTGAAGCACTATACGAGCAACCATGGGTTCTTGGCGATGTTTAAACTACCCATATTCTATGTTCGTTTCACCTATGACCAAGAGCCATTTTTTTTTTGCTGGTGGTGTTTTAAAAATATCCGCACTTCATGGGAACATTCACCAGTTTACCAAGCCCGACATTGGTCATCACCGATCCCCCACCAGACGAGCATCTCCTTCCGAGTTCGTAGCAATGCGCAAGTCTTTGGCGCAAAGGTACAGAAGGCTTCGTTCCAATCGCCATAGCCTCGCTGGGTGGTGATGATTGGTTGAAACTGTACCTAGGATAGATGCTCAGACACCAGCTGAGAATTTGGGATGTTGAACTGTTGAACCATCTGTTCTTTTTTTTTGCGAATCTGGTTGAGATTGAGATGGTCTGGATCTGTCTCTCATCACGTCTTTCAATTCACGCCTCCCTTCTTAGCAGCTCAAATCTGCTGAGGAAAAAAATAAACCATCCCAATAACCACCCATGACTGGAGGTCATAGATCATCCTATTGCTAGGGGTATACCCCACAACAAACCTCTATGTCTATAGGGGATGGTGTGTTCATTATTGGGTTTACCACATTAACCAAGGAATAACACACTCATATATATACCATTGGTGGTTAGTTAAATCCCGATTATCATTGTTTAAATCCCTCATTTTGTTCCGTTGTTATCAGTTAATGATTTTAATAACCACTATTAACATCTACTAATTATATGAACGGAAATTACTAACAAATATTAACCATACTACTAACCACTATTAACCACTATTATCAACCATTAATAACCACTATTAACATCTATTAATTATATGAACGGAAATTACTAACAAATATTAACCATACTACTAACCACTATTAACCACTATTATCATCTGTTAGTGCCCCACTATGAATGCCCTAGCTTGATGCTGGTTTCACATTCTGAGCCGCCCACGCACGATGCGAATGGCGTCCCATCCACCAGGTGTGGACAAGGATTCCACCGACACATCTGCGCGACGAATGGCTTCATAACCTGAGTTCTGCACACGTCAGCAGCTATGGATCAAAACTATCTGGTGAACTGGTGAAGATATAAGCAACTGTGGTAACTATGGGTCAAAATAACTGTACCCGAGAAAAACATGAAAATCGTCCAGCACTTCAAGTATTTATAATCCCTTTCTCCTGTAAACAACTACCAAAAGAGAGACAGTACAAACAATCCCTCAGCTTCTGAATTCCTGCATGCTTGCTGTGTTTACAGCATTCTCTTCATGTTCCGTTCTCATCACATGGTTGGCACTTTCGTATCTTTAATTCTTAACTTTTATTATATATAGAATCACATCATGTTCATCAATAATGTTGTCTAACCAATAGTGATATCTTGTCAATAGTAGAAACATTTTTCCGCAACTACAATTTTTCTCCAATACTAAAAGTCAATTAGCTCTATTTACTTTTAGTATTGCTAAAAGAGTCATGTTCAGACCTTGTCCAGAGGGCATGGCCAATAGTGGGCCCAACATGGAAATAGTGGAGACTTTTTTCCCAACTCCAATTTTTTCTCCAATACTAAAAGTCAATTAGCTCCATTTACTTTTAGTATTGCCAAAAGAGTCAAGTAAAGCAAATCCTTTTCAAAGCAGCCTTCACTTTTGATTAGCAAAAGCTTAGATTCCAATTACTAAACAGCTGATTTCCTTATAAAACCCTTATTAAAAAAAGCAAGAAAACAGGTCCACAAAGGGTACCCCCTTTGCAAGCCCCAGAATAGCAATAACAAACCTGCACCAGGCATTGCAATAGTGGAAACTTGTTTCCGCAACTCCAATTTTGTTGTCCTCCTTCTCCTTCTCCTTCTTCTCCTTCTTCTCCTCCTCCTCGTCCTCCTCCTTCGCCTCCACCACCTCTGCCCCCACTTCCATGTCCACTTCCACCTTGCCAACTCTTCGCCAATCTCTCAGAAACCCAACCAAATCCATTCAGAATCTATCAGAAACCCAACAAAACCATGGAGAATCTATCAGATACATATCATGATCCCAGCTATAGATTCCCAAAAATTATCATAGGAAGGTTGACCCCCCCCTAAAATAAGAAATAAAATAAACAAATTATGGGGGTGGTAATTACTATTAGGCAGCCAACATTAATCATTAAACCACAATTTCACAGAATCTCTCCCCAATTCCAATGGGCAAATGGATCCCCCCAACCATCACATCCAGGGGGCCATCTTCTACGTCACCTGCATTGATGATGGCTTCCAACTCAGCGCGGAAAGTGGCATAGTGCTCTTCCTGGTGGATGACCAGGGAGTGGGAAGTGCATGGCAGTTGGCAAAACAAAACCCCAGAGAAATGGAAAACATGTAGCACAATGATTTACTGAAAAATGTTGGATATATATATATATATATCAATCTATCATAATTTTTGCGTGCAGGCTACTTCTTCCAACTTCCAACTTCCATCACTCAATCTTCCTCTGTGACTCAATCGGCAGTGGAACCATAGTGCAGCCCAGGTGCTAGAAAAACAGCAAGAGGAACTTTGCTTGCATTCCAAATCGGCTTTGAAATAATGTCCTTAGTAAGAACATTAAGCAACATGGTACCGACGTTTTTAATTCTAGAAATATATGGCAGTGTGTCAAAACCTTGGACCCCTGGTGAACATCAAAATAGCTGGTAAATGGATGTTCATCCACCTAAAAATGGTATTATATAATAGGTATTGATCCATACCCATATAACACATGATCTGCGAAGCATCTTTTGAGTCAAGTCTCGGGATACCGAAACCTCAGCCCATGCCGGTTGAACTGCATCAAAAGTAGGTGTTTTCAGGTCGAATTTTGGACAGATACCTGTTAGGATCCCCCTTCAAAGAATTTTGTGAACCCACATTGGTTTCAGCAGTGGTTCCAGTACCACCAACAACTCTGGAGAAAAGAGGAAAATGTATTGGAAATGCATTTCCCGACTGGATTGCTTTCAAGAAGTGGTCAAGACACAACAGAACAAATCAAAGTCACTCCGCATCACCCCATGTGAGCCTCAAGATTGGGGATCGGAGATGATCGACGTCCAAGTCACTGGTTGAAATTGATATCAAACGCTGATGTCCACGTCTTTGCAGCTTCAGCGAATCGCGGAACTGTCTTCAAGTACCTGAGGACAACACAGCCAGCTTAGGAATGGCCGGGTGGCCCATGCAACACTTCGAAGGCTCTTTGTGAAGTCGATACACCAACAGCCAGGGTCATTTTGCACTAATCATCCCCATCTTGGATCATCTGCCCCCCAAGAGTCGGTTATATTTACTGAAGTTCGGAGCCGCGGTGCGACAACAACTGTTGACCTTGTTCATGAAATTCGTTGTATCCGCGGCCCTCACTCTGAGCCAACCATGTGTACAACATCGCTGCGTGACCTGAGAAACGTCGGATGTTAGACAGCGATTCCCAAATGTTGTTTCATTAGTAATTGCAAGTTCAACACATTACAGCAAATGTTTGGATCTTGTTGGCAAGCCAAAAACTTGGATATACACTGTAAATGCTGGAGAATCAATTGATATCAATTGAGACTCCGACTATCTCCGACTACTAGTGACTACTCATCTACCAGCATTGATTCACTAGTATAATCTATACTCATTTACTAATCTACAAGGCAGGTTCAGAATCCCCTATGGCCCGATGGTAAGCCACATGGAGGTGGAACACCTGGAGCCAAGACGCCAAAGCGTACATCACAGGCCAGGTACAGCCAGTGATCTGAGGGAAGATCCCTGGAGCCTGAGAAGGGGCTGGATTTCAGGATGCAAAAATGGCACTTTTTTGTGTAGAGACTGGCGAAACATGATATGAAATATAATCAGCAAACATGCAGATTTACCATAAGATGCAGTCGAGAGACAACCTGCATAGTTGATACTCACGTGAAACAACCTGAGATTCTGGGAACCAAACCATCAACTGATGGTTTGGTTTGAGGCTCAACCCTATGGTGGCGATTTTGTTGGCAAAAAGCCACTTAAAAATCCAACTTGGGAGCAAGGACACCATCCCGGTGGGTTTCAAGCTTTTCCTGCTGTTTTTCACCAACCAAACTCCTGATTTTGATGACCCATGCTCTGGTGAAGCCGAGCTCTATATAGGGCCATGTGGCTGAGCTGCCAAGATGACGTTTTGTCGCAGAATCTCACCGCTCCTCATCTGCGGGAAATCGCTCGCCAATTAGGTTCCCGGTTGGTTGGGGCTACACCTATCAGCTCATAGCTCTATTTGGGCCAACTTCGAATTGGGAGTGGATGAGAAAGTGAGCAGTATGAACACCCCATTGGCAAATTTCTTAGAATGGTTTTGCGAGGAAGAATTCCCATGATGGATTGTGATACTCCACAAGATCTTGGCTAGTATACAATAACACCCCTACATTACCCTCTGGTAAATTAACATAGCCATTGAAAATACCCCATTTACAGTTGATTTACCTATTAAAACTTGTGATTTTCCATAGCTATGTTAGTTTACCAGAGGGTATCATCAATTTTTCAACGAGTTGGAGGTCCATCTCATGACAGTCGGAGGTTTAAACTGCATTAAACTGCATTAAACGCCCTGGTAGCCTCCTCACTGGCCGCTCCAGCAATGGCTCCTGGCGAACCAGCCATACAAATAGAGCACTTGTGCTGCTGCCAGCGCCAAGGGCATCTCGTTGAAGGCCATCTCAGTGGACCCCAGAAGTGGAGATAAGGGCATCATCCATATATTATGGCTTGGGGTCAAAGTGGAGATCCCCAAAAAAAATGGATGTTTGCAGATATATGATATATGATGATATATGAAGATATATGCATAACAATGTATGAATATACTATATGTGGAACGTTTCATATACCAGTAGTACCGCACCAAGGCGGTGGCGGAAGTTTCAAAAATAGGAAACCTATAGGAGAGGTTGGTTGTTGTGAATCAGGGATGGCAAAGCGAATCCACTGATGGACCGAAAGGTGCTTGAGGTCTCCTCTCTGCCTCTCTCTTTCTCTGACTATCTACCTACCTATGTATCTATCTATCTATCTATCTAGCTATCTATCTCTCTCTTTCTCTCTTTCATCTAATTACCTATCTACCTATCTACCTATCTACCTATCTACCTATCTACATATCTACCTATCTATCTAACTATCTATCTATCTATCTATCTATCTATCTATCTCTCTCTCTTTCATCTGTCTATCTGTCTATCTGTCTATCTGTCTAGCTGTCTACCTGTCTATCTATCTATCTATCTATCCATCTATCCATCTGTCTATCTGTCTATCTGTCTATCTGTCTATCTGTCTATCTGTCTATCTGTCTACCTGTCTACCTGTCTATCTGTGGTGCAGTGTGATTCAGTGTATTGTAGTGTAGTGTAATGTAGTGTAGTGTAGTGGAGTGTAGTGGAATGTAGCGTAGTGTAGTGTAATGTAGCGTAGTGTAGTGTAATTTTGTGTAGTGGAGTGTAGTTGTGTAGTCGTAGTTGTAGTTGTAATGTAGTGGAGTGTAGTGTTGTGTAATGTAGTGAAGTGTAGTGGAAGGTAGTGTAGTGTAATGTAGTGTAGTGGAGTGTAGTGTAGTGTAGTGGAGTGTAGTGTAATGTAGTGTAGTGTAGTGTAGTGGAGTGTAGTGGAGTGTAGTGGAGTGTAGTTGTGTAGTTGTAGTTGTAGTGTTGTGGAGCGCAGCGTAGTGTAATGTAGTGTAGTGGATTGTAGTGTAATTTAATGTAGTGTAGTGTAGTGGAGCGTAGTGTAGTGTAATGTAGTGTAATGTTGTCTGACCAATAGTGATATCTTGTCAATAGTAGAAACATTTTTCCGCAACTCCAGTTTTATCTCCAATACTAAAAGTCAATTAGCTCTATTTACTTTTAGTATTGCCAAAAGAGTCATGTTCAGACCTTGTCCAGAGGGCATGGCCGATAGTGGACCCAACATGGCAATAGTAGAAACTTTTTTTCCAACTCCAATTTTTTCCCCAATACTAAAAGTCAATTAGCTCTATTTACTTTTAGTATTGCCAAAAGAGTCATGTTCCAGAGGGCATCCAGACAGATTCCCAAACCCCAACACTCAGACTTTTGTGCTCAGAGTGCTCAGAGAGGTGGCAGATGAGGTTCGATCAGAATGTCCAGCTGAGTCTTATGAGTTCTCAGCAGATCAGCTATGTTTCTCAGCTCCATCAGAACTGCATACAGCAGCAGCAGAAATGTCAGAGCTACATACAGACTCAGAGCCTCAGACCAGGTGAGGTAGCCAGAGCCCACCAGATAGTGCCACCAGAATGCCACCACAGGAATCCAGCAGAAGATGGGCAGCTTAGAGATCCAGTACAGAACCTCTTGCAGACCACTCAGAACAGGCTCCAGCAGCAAGGCAATCAGATAGCCAAGCCCCAGTGGCATGGCTGGTAGACAGATACAGGTTCAATTAGCAGATTGAAGCCAGAACAGCTATTCATCTGAGAAACTTCTCCAATTCCTATGCAGAATCTATCAGAAACCTCACCAAATCTTTCCAGAATCCAAGCAGAAAATCTCAGAAACTTCTCCAATTCCTATGCAGAATCTATCAGAAACTTCACCTAATCTTTCCAGAATCCAGGCAGAACATATCAGAAACTTCTCCAAATCCTATGCAGAATCTTGCAGAAACTTCACCAAATCTTCCAGAATCCAATCAGAACATGTCAGAAACTTCTCCAAATCCTATGCAGAATCTTGCAGAAACTTCACCAAATCTTCCAGAATCCAATCAGAACATGACAGAAACTTCTCCAAATCCTATGCAGAATCCATGCACTAGAAACTTAGCCAAATAGAGCCAGAGGCAGCCTGAGCTGTGCCATTTTCAACTGACAGCAGCAAGATCTGTCAGTACAGATGTGCAAAAAGCATGCATTGAAACAGATGCAGTGAAACACATGCAGTGAAGCAGGTTCAGATCTGCCAGCAGCAGCCAGAAGCAGCACCAGGCAGCTGCTGCAAAGGCTTCGCTCCCAGCAGCCAGAAGTAGCACCAGACAGCTGCTGCAGACCACGCTCCAGACCACTTTCCTGTGACAAAAGCTATTCAGAGTTGCAACAAAAACATGCTTCCCAGTCAGCACCAGCTTCTGCATCTTTTCTTTCTGATTCAGCACCTGCTTCAAAAACTTCACCGGTTTTCCAAACCTTTTTTTCATATCTCTCCAGAAAGAAGTCTCATCAGCATATTCTGGCAGAGCTGCTTCCAAAGAGTAAGCTATCTTCAACTGAGCAGCTATTGGGACTTCAATCTTTCTGCCCACATTCAGACTTCTGCCAACAGGTCTTCCACCAGACTTCTTGGCTTTCAGCTGTGCTTCCTGAACCTGTGCAGCAGCTGCATCAGAATCTTCCATAGCAGCTTCAACCTCAAAGTTCAAAGCCTTGACCAAAGAGTCTGGAGAAGAGTGAGGCAGACTCTCACCAGCTGAATTGGGAGAAGCAGAAGGCAGACTTTCACAGCTACTAGACTTCAACCTCTTCAGAGGAGGAGTCTTCAGATGTTCAGAAAAAACATCTCTGTAGATTTGTTCCATTCTAGGTGTCATCGGCCTTCCAGCAAACTTTCTGGTTGTTGCTACATCAAGTGCAGGCTTCAGAGCATCTGGGGCTTGGGGCTTCCAGAATCTTTTCAAAGTCGGCTGCACTGCTCTTCCTACTCAGCTGTCAGAAGAGAAGTAGAACAGAAACAGAAGAGATGAGGCTGCAAAGATCAAGGAAGCAAAGGAAATCCCACAAGAAAGGCCAGAAGCAATCAAGAGGAAGATACACAGAGAAAGTAAAATGGAATTGCACAAGAGAACATTGTTAATAAATAGCAATAATAAACCTGCACCAGGCATGGCAATAATGAATTCCAATGGTGCTTCCCCTGCTTTTGTTTTCAGATGTTTGGAGAAAGCAAAGTAAAGCAAAACCCTTTTCAAAGCAGCAAGCACTTTTCATTAACAAAAGCTTAGATTCCAGAAATCTGATCCAATTACCAAACAGCTGATTTCCTTATAAAACCCTTATTAAAAAAGCAAGAAAACAGGTCCACAAAGGGTATCCCCTTTACAAGCTCCAGAATAGCAATAATAAACCTGCACCAGGCATGGCAATAATGAATTCCAATGGTGCTTCCCCTGCTTTTGTTTTCAGATGTTTGGAGAAAGCAAAGTAAAGCAAAACCCTTTTCAAAGCAGCAAGCACTTTTCATTAACAAAAGCTTAGATTCCAGAAATCTGATCCAATTACCAAACAGCTGATTTCCTTATAAAACCCTTATTAAAAAAAGCAAGAAAACAGGTCCACAAAGGGTATCCCCTTTACAAGCCCCAGAATAGCAATAATAAACCTGCACCAGGCATGGCAATAATGAATTCCAATGGTGCTTCCCCTGCTTTTGTTTTCAGATGTTTGGAGAAAGCAAAGTAAAGCAAAACCCTTTTCAAAGCAGCAAGCACTTTTCATTAACAAAAGCTTAGATTCCAGAAATCTGATCCAATTACCAAACAGCTGATTTCCTTATAAAACCCTTATTTAAAAAAGCAAGAAAACAGGTCCACAAAGGGTATCCCCTTTACAAGCTCCAGAATAGCAATAATAAACCTGCACCAGGCATGGCAATAATGAATTCCAATGGTGCTTCCCCTGCTTTTGTTTTCAGATGTTTGGAGAAAGCAAAGTAAAGCAAAACCCTTTTCAAAGCAGCAAGCACTTTTCATTAACAAAAGCTTAGATTCCAGAAATCTGATCCAATTACCAAACAGCTGATTTCCTTATAAAACCCTTATTAAAAAAGCAAGAAAACAGGTCCACAAAGGGTATCTGTAGCGGGAGCACAGTGGATTGTATTGGGCTAATTCCCCTCCAATCCCGGTCGCCTAGAAGCCGTTGGGGTAGTTCAGGAAGTCAGCACCGCACGAACCACAAAGCGCACAGAGCGCTGTCTTTTCAATGACCACAGCGGTCAGATCAGCACCATTGGCCACATTGGATGGCTCACTAAAAGGGGCCCCTCCTGAGCCAAGACACCGGGGAACGTCCTTCGTGACTCAACGTCCTGACATGGCTGATGACAGTTGCACCAGTACAAAAAGGGCTCAGGCGTTGAGTCTCTGTACCAGGCTCAGGAGAGAAACCTAAAAACGATCCGACCTGAACTTCTGGTGATCCAGCAGTGATTGCGAGCTCATGCAAGTCGCCATGAAAAAGATCATAAGCATTGATTGCGAACTCACGCTGAAGGGCTCGATCTGAATGAAGTCCAGCACTGATTGCGAGCGCATGCTCCGCATAGTGCTCAAAGGATCCATTGGCAGTCAAAGGCACCGAAGCGTCGCCCAAGGCATCGTCGACCTTCTGGATCGCCGTCTTGCCAATCTTCCTGTTTCTTTTGGCAGCTATGAAGTTTGGATCATAAGCTACCGACCAGTGTCGGCTCTTCAGAAATTTCAAAAGACCAACTCTGCTGTCGCCTCGCTTCTTGGTGAAGGCATCAGCAAGATCATAATCTGAAGCAACCCATCTCAGATCGCAGTTCACCCTCTTCAGGTTATCACGCAGCTGGAAGGCTTGAAGAGCTGCACGCATGTTTGAAAGTCCAAGCAGCGGTGACTCGTTCACTTCAATGGCGTCGTAGCCACCTCTCGAGTCAGTGCAAAGAATTCCAGCTACCATACATGCTTGATTCTCTGCTGATTCCACCAAGTCAGCACGTCGTTCAGGTCGATCAAGTCCAGCACCATGAAGTTCACTCCATAGCATTCTGACTCTAAAGTTCTGGTCCTCTGCTTCAAGAATGCTTTGAACTTCTGCATCATTGCTACCAATTGCCTTGCGCTTGAGCTTCCAGCTTCGCCAGGCTAAAAGGTTCATCAAGACCACCTTGCCAGATGAAACATCAGGTCCAGCAGCTAGGGTCAGCAAACCACCTGTGGAGTCTCCTTGAGGACGATTGGCATGTGATTGATCGCCCATGGAAACGAAAACCACATCAGTCCATTTGCGAGTACCTGGCAGTTTGAAAAACTCAAGGCAATGAGGGTCTGCACGAACTTCTGAAACCATTTGTTGAATCTCTCGTGCAGTTTCAATTGTACCATTTGTCACAACTTCAGTTAAAAGCAAATTGCAACGTGCACAAAGTTGAGGCTGTGTCTGTATGGCCAGCCACTGCAGTGCACCTAAAGCTGTGCGGCAGGCAGCAATTTCACTTTTGGTGAGTGGACCTTGTTGGCTCCAACGTTCTGGCTCAATTGAGACGTCCATCACGGTCTCAATGTATGCATCCTGGTTGACGCGGATTGAAAACTCTCCATTCTTCTGAGTGACAGTCTGGATATCAGTTCCAGCATGTTGATAGGAACCTTGTTTGGAAGTTCCCCAGCGGTATGCAGACAAAACTTTGTTGAAAATAACTTACCATTCTTCGCTTTTTGTATCTCCAACAACATGAAAATCATCTACATGACCTCCAATGGCACCAAGCAGTTTTGGGAACTTGCCGGTCTCATCCTTCTCGGTTGATGAAAACCATCCCCACAAACATCTTTCACCAAGGATAGGCACAGCGCCTAAACCAACCAGCTTCTTGTGCAGGTCAAGCCAAAGACCTCTTGGAGCTGTGGTGGAGCCATATATGTTTCGGAGGATCCGCATGATACCGGAATCGGACAAACCAAGAGCTGTCCTCAGTTCTGCTACGCCAGTTGTCCAGATCTCCTGGTCAGCCTCTGTTGGCTGAGTTTGCAAAAACGCTGTAGCTAAATCCAAACCATGAATCTGCCACTGGTGATGGGTGGCAAGAAGGTAAAGGAGGTTTCGACCAACCATGCTTTGCACAGGAGCAGCTGTCTTGAAAGAACGGTCAAGCAGCGATGGGTGTTGGAAACCCAGCAAAACAATTCGCGCCTTAGCCTTTCTGGCGCCATCTTTGGTCAAAACTGTTTTGGGATCTTCTTGCGCTTCCTTCTTGGCTGATTCAATTTCATCTGGAGCCGTTTGTTTCCATGTCAAAACCCAGCGGGCACGTATGATTCTGTTGGAATCAACGGCACGCCTGATCTCTTCATTGTTGAGACACTTTCGAACTGCCTGGTTCTTCAAGAAACTGTCCACCTCCTTGGTCTTTGCTCTGGTGAAGAGCTCACGATGTTCAGCTGTCAGCTTGGTCAACTGAACTTCGGCATTGTTCATTTTCTTGGTGAGGAAGAGGACGGGATTTCGTTCCAAGGCCTTTCTTTGACGGTGGGTCTCCACGTCAATGTCAAAGCTGATAGTGAAGGCCTCTTCAGTTTCTTGAAGAGCTGAGAAAACATCAAATTCACCAGCTTCTTGGGCAGCATCTTGCTCAAGTTGTTCAACCCATTTGAGATCATAGTTGTTGATCTTGACACGCTTGACATCAGGAGCATCAGGGTGTGGTTCTTCCGGAGGTTCACGAACCGGAGATTCTGGCTCGTACTCAGTTCTGGCATCTGAGTCATAGGTGTTGACTGGAATGTCCTCTGCTGGTAAGTCCAGACCAGCAGGTTGGGAAGAGGACGGGCGGTCAAGTCCAGGTGACCGTTGACCAACAGCACTTCCAAGTCCAGGGAGCGGTGCCGGGTCAGGTACGCCAAGTCCAAGTGGCGACGATCGATGGATCGTCTTCCAGTCATGTTGAGAAAGACCCTTTTTGCCCCAAATTCTCATGGCAGGGATGACTGTCGTGTCATCAGGTGACTGTGGTAGTAGAGGTAGTTCTGCTTCATTTTCATCAGGGATCTCATCCGTGATGTCCACAAACTCTCGGTTGGGCACAAGGTCAGAGAGAGTCTTCATCTTGGAAACATCTTCACGATTGTGAACATCATGATGAAATCTTTCCACTGGTGTGACAGGGCGCACACTGTGGACGCTACATTTGAAGAGCTTGCCTTGGAGAAGTACCCAAACGATATGACGTCGAGGATCATCTCTGTCTTGATGAGGAAGAAGCTCAGTGAAGACCACCCTACCGGGGCCTATCCAGCCAGGTCGACTGGTGCGCTTCATTCCACCTCGAAATCCTTTGTACGCATCGCTGGGCAAAATCTTTCTCCAAACTTTCACCAAATCAGCAATTTGAAAATGCGCTGGGCAAAATCTTTCTCCAAACTTTCACCAAATCAGCAATTTGAAAATGCCGTAGAGGTTGTCTCGCCTTGCTGTTGTTCAATCTGGTGAGAACACGTTGAGCTCGAGTTTTTGTTGCAACATCCTCAGCGCGCTGTCTTGCAGCAACCATTGAAGCAAAAGAGGCACGTTCTCCAAGTTGAGCAAAAAGCCTACGATCTTCTTCACTGATGGTATAGGCTCGACCAAATGCCCATTGATGAGAACTAAAGCCAGCAACAAACTCGGTTGAGTTCAAGGCTGATGCCGCAAGAGCTAGTGTCACAGTTGGGTCCTGGGCCAAGTTGTCCATCTGTATCGCAGAAGCGGTGTGCTTGAGCTCCCGCATTGCATTTTCGACCAAACCATGAGCCCAAGGTTCTTTTTCAGCAGGCAAACAAAGCTCAATGTTTTGGTCTCTGCAAAAATCAGCAAACTCCTTGGCCGAAAAACCCATTCCATTGTCAGGTATGACGATCTCAGGCTTGGGGTAAGTTCCCAGCCAACTTTTCGCAACAGCTTCAATCACCTGAGCAGAGCTTTCAGTGCGCAAGGCTGTGATTGGATAGGGCTCCATGAGAGGAACTGCCATTCTCAGCCGCGTGGCAAAGTCGATGAGCAGAAGGAACTTGACCTTCACATTGTGGCCAGGCACGGCCCATTCAGAAGCATCTAAGCCCAAAGCTTGCCAGGGGCCATACTGCGCATGAGTTGCAGCAGGCGGCACATTCCCACTTGAAGAGCCACCAGGTCGTAGACCTTCACAAATTGGACAAGTGAAGTCCAGGGCAGCACGCACTTTCCAGCTCTCCAGGTTGGCATCTTTGACGATGCGAGCCAAGTTTCTGCTTGAGCAATGTCCAGAGGAACGGTGGAAGTGGTTCAGTTTGGCTTGCCATCGTTCACGTTCAGCAGCTGATGGTGCATCAGCAGGGTTCGCAGCAACAATTGCATTGCCAGGCAAAGAGCTCGGCATTGAGTGATCGCCAGGTGGTTCTTCATCTTGTGCAAGTAGATCACCACCATCGCAGTCTTCCACAGTTGCCACATCATGGAAGTTCATACGCTGCAGTTGTTGTTTTGAAACCGTTTGTTGTGCCCAAAAACGAGCAAACGATTGAACCATCTTCCAAGGGTAGTAGCTTGACTTTTGAGTCTCGCGCCCTTCAATTCGGCCATGACAATGACCACCAGTACAAACTTTGCATCGATATTGGCCATGAAAAAGTTCATCATTTGTTTTGATCATCCACTTCTTCTTGAGGAGCTCGTTGTTGGAGTCCACCATGCCGTATCGACAACCATCTATGCGGCAGTCATTCCATTCTTGCCCATGTTGTTCAAAAAGAGCTTGTATGGCAAGAAGGGGTTTCTGTTTCCAACCAAAGCAAGGGTGAGGCCATTCATAGTAGACCAGTATGTCGGGGTCTTCATCCAAGGCCTCAGACAGAAACTCATGAACATGCCAAAGAACTCGTCGTTCACGTCGTCGATGATCTTCAAGAAGTTGTTGACGTTCAGGGCCAGCATAGTTGAGCGAAGTCCAAGGGCACCAAAACGTACAAGGCAGCGAAAACCAAAGACGTCGAGGACGATGTCGTCGGCGTAGAGCTCGAAGATGATCCCAGGTCTCCTTGCGGTAGAGGTCATAGCCAGCTTGAAGGTTGATGCGTCGAGGTCGTAGTCCTTGTCGATCAGCAGCTTCAGAAAGCCATGAATGAGGTGCACAGGCAATCTCCCAAAGTCCATCGCGATCGTCCAAAGAGAACGAAGTCAAAGTAGCCGATGCCATTGCCATCATAGTTGTGAACATCACCATCACCTTGGCAGCCATTCGTTGTGTCATCTCCGCAGGCTTGATGTTCTTGTTGGCAATCTTTGGGACCTTGACATTCTTTGGGACTCTGGCAAACGCAGGCACCTGGTCATTCTCAAGGGTGTTGGCATTCTTGAAGGTCTCGACATCCACAGACTTGAAGTCATTCTTGAGGACGTTGTCATACTTCAGGCCATCTCGTTCTCGTTGTTGGCATTCTCCTGGCGCTCGCGCATGAGCTGTTGAATCTGGTTCTTCTCCTCGGCCGCCAAGTGGCGTTGAAGATCTTCTGCACTCAGAGCTTCCGGATTCTCCACAACGCTCCATTGCGACGCCGGAGATGTCGTTGAAGGTGACGACCTTGAAGGACTTGCCTTGGCCTTGGCATATCCCGTGGTCGCATGCTTGTCCTTCTCGTAGTTGATGGTGACCTGAAGCACTTCTTCCGCCTCGATCAACTTGATCATCGCCAGGCATATCTGTTGGGTTGGACGGCAGTCTCCCATCAGAGGTTGAAGACGGTCCAACATGCGCTTCACCATGGCAGGGTTCTCCACTTTGGTTGCACCTGAGTTGCTTCCCTTCTTGGGCGTGTACTGGAGCCTCAAGTTGCACACTGCGCAATGCACCCACTGGCCGTGAGCATTGCCGTGAGGCTTCATTGGTGTGTGTGACCCGTGACAAGGCCATTGATTTGGATCCGCACGTGGATCCCTGCTGTCGAAGCCCATCATGCGCTCCGGGTCCAATGCCCGTGGTGGAGCTTTTGGCGTCACAGCAGTGATTGCATCCCGAACTTGCTTTTGGTGAGGTTCCTGCGACATGGTCAGGCGGCACGCAGGAAGCAGATGCGAACGAATTGGGGAGATCAGTTTGGTCTCGCGGACACATTGAAGCCAGAGAGGCTGCAGCATTCGCATCAACTCGGCCATGTTGGTGAGCATGAAGTGCCAACAGTTGCCTTCTTGATTTTTCCAAAACCTCTTGATCATGTACTCGGTCAGCTACATGTAAATCATAGAACTCCGCTGGATGAAACTCCAAAGTTTGCAGCTCTGCAGATTGCGTTTCACCCTCCATGACATGTATTGTAGGATGTCCCTCATGGTTGCTATTCCCCAAAGTCAGGTAGTGGACAATATCCCTGATGTAGTGACCCTTGTGGTTACATGGAAGTTGAAAAACATTTGGTTGGGGGGTCGTAGATTCCAAAGCCATGCCCGTGTTGAAGTCGATGGTTAAAGCTGATTCAGGACAATCTTTACCAGATAGGTGATCCATGCCAAGTAGAACTGGTACCATGTTGTTTTGGTCGCCATTCTTGGGGTCCGGCAAACAATACATATGAAACGTTCTTTCAAAACCAGAAACCTTTGAGGTGATTGAGACCCTGAAGTTTGCTTGCCCCCAACAACCATTCCCAAAACGAAAATAAGGCCGCATATATTTCGCAATGGTCACAGCAGCTCCACGATCCTGGGCAAGCACAGAGCTGATTAGCTTCTGCACACTGGTTTCAGGCCCAGCGCTAGCAGTTGCCCCGCAGTCGAGGAGGCCAAGGTTCGGCTTCATGTTGGTGGCAGCAGTGGAGTGAGCCTCAAGTGGTTCACGAAGTTCCAGGCCGTAGAAGGACTGGGTCTCAGCTGTGTATGCATTCACTGCCGGACGACTCGGCACATTCTTGGATTTACCTTTCCCTTTCCACATGGCATTCATGTCAACCACATTGAAGGATTTGCCCTTACCCTTACCTTTCGGTTTGCCTTTGCCTTTCATGTAGTAGGCGTCGGCCATCTCCCATTCTGCAGCATAGACATTGGTGTACTTGCCTTTGCCTTTGCCTTTCATATAGGCAGGGTGGAACTTGTCAGGGCAGTCCCTAACAAAGTGGTTGCCTCCACATAGAAAGCACTTGCCATCATTGGGTGGACGTTGTTGTCCAAATCCACGGTCTCGTCTCAAAGCAGCGGTGGCCTTTTGGGCCTCAGTCCATGTTCGTTGAGCTTGTAGCGCAAGAGCTTCAGCTTCTCGTTCTGCTTGAAGTGAGTCTTGAAGAGCCGCATCATCAGGTGGTGGATCTTCAGCAGGTTGTTCATGTTGGCCATACTGAGCATCCTGCCAAGAATCCCAACTGGAATCCCAAGCATCAGGCTCAGTCCAGTAGTTCTCGTAGGTCTCATCATTCCACCATTCATAGTCATAGGGCTCCTCAGAAGCGTGGTAGGCCTCATTGAAATAGTTTCCCATAGAGCTCCGCATTGAAGAAGCTTGACGCCCAAGGAACTGCTCATCCCAAAGCGTCTGCAAGGCCTTTGTGACCACATCGAACTCCAAGCTCCCTTTCGTAGAAGCCAAAATGTCCCTCTTATCTTCAGGACTCAACCCAGCAGCTTGTAGAAGTCGAAAACCACGTAGCACCCCAAGGACGAAACTATCCGCCAAGCTGAACTCGTTGATGTCGGAGGTCTCGAAGCCAGGTGGCACCGTAGAACCAGGAACTCCCACAGAGCGGAAGCTTACAGCACGTGGTGATTGCCTCGTAGGAGACATTCCAGTGCCATCACCTCCAGCAGCAGCCGAAGTAGACCTCGTTGGTGAAGAAGTCGCAGCAGCAGCGCCTGTAGGTCTCGACGGTGATGTAGGAGCAGCGTCAGGTTCAGGTTCATCAGTAGCATCATGCCACCAATCTTGCCAGTCATCTCGAGGAAGTTCTTCAGGTAAGTCGAAGTTCTTCTCATGTTGTTGAACTCCCTGTTTATCCTCATAGAGCAGCAAGAGCGCCTCCACAAACTCAGAGTAACCCAAGGCTTCCCTTACAAGGAAAGTATTCATCTGTTCACCAGCATCTCTTCTAAAGTTGAAGTACTGCTGACATGTGGCCGCAGCATTGGGCAAGGTCTGCCTGACTAATGGCGAGGTCGCCAAACGTTGCAGCAAGTCTCTGACACCGTTGACGTGGTCAAACTCCATGGTGGTCCAGCTCATAGCTAAGAGTCTGGCGGGACCCTTCAGTCGGCTAACCAGTTTGGTCGCGCAGTACCTGCGCTTTTCTACAGGTGTAGCCCTCACATACCAGCAAACTTCTCTGGTGTATCTTCTCCAGGAACGCGCACTACCATCCCAGACCGGAACGTTCTGCTCCTTCTCAGAAGCCATGATGCCAAAGTGGCAAGTTGGGCCAGAGTGGCCAGCAAGGGCTCAAGCCGTATCGCTTGAGAGTGCAAAAGAAAAGAGTTGCCAAAGAGCTCGGCCAAAAGGTTGAAGGTGTCCTGGATGTAGATCCAAAACCAACCAAGCAGGCCTTTCCAATCTGGAGGACAAGTCACCTCAGGTGACGCTCGACAGGATTGGAGCACAGGCCTCGGAGCTTTCGTGCTCCGCTACCAATGTAGCGGGAGCACAGTGGATTGTATTGGGCTAATTCCCCTCCAATCCCGGTCACCTAGAAGCCGTTGGGGTAGTTCAGGAAGTCAGCACCGCACGAACCACAAAGCGCACAGAGCGCTGTCTTTTCAATGGCCACAGCGGTCAGATCAGCACCATTGGCCACATTGGATGGCTCACTAAAAGGGGCCCCTCCTGAGCCAAGACACCGGGGAATGTCCTTCGTGACTCAACGTCCTGACATGGCTGATGACAGTTGCAGTATCCCCTTTACAAGCCCCAGAATAGCAATAATAAACCTGCACCAGGCATGGCAATAATGAATTCCAATGGTGCTTCCCCTGGTTTTGTTTTCAGATGTTTGGAGAAAGCAAAGTAAAGCAAAACCCTTTTCAAAGCAGCAAGCACTTTTCATTAACAAAAGCTTAGATTCCAGAAATTTGATCCAATTACCAAACAGCTGATTTCCTTATAAAACCCTTATTAAAAAAGGCAAGAAAACAGGTCCACAAAGGGTATCCCCTTTACAAGCCCCAGAATAGCAATAATAAACCTGCACCAGGCATGGCAATAATGAATTCCAATGGTGCTTCCCCTGGTTTTGTTTTCAGATGTTTGGAGAAAGCAAAGTAAAGCAAAACCCTTTTCAAAGCATCAAGCACTTTTCATTAACAAAAGCTTAGATTCCAGAAATTTGATCCAATTACCAAACAGCTGATTTCCTTATAAAACCCTTATTAAAAAAGGCAAGAAAACAGGTCCACAAAGGGTATCCCCTTTACAAGCTCCAGAATAGCAATAATAAACCTGCACCAGGCATGGCAATAATGAATTCCAATTAATTAGTGGTTCTTGTTTTTCCACCGAGTAAGGAAGGGAGAGAAGGAAGGAAGAAAGCAAGAGAAGGAAGGCAATTGAGCAGGAAAGCCAATAAGGATGTATGTATGTATGTATGTATGTATGTATGTATGTATGCAGGTAGGTATGTATGTATGTATGCATGGATGTATGTATGTATGTATGCATGGGTGTATGTATGTATGCATGCATGTAATGTAATGTAATGTAATCTAATGCAATGTAATGTAATGATGTAATGTAATGTAATGTAAGGTAAGGTAAGGTAAGGATGTATGTATGTATGTATGTATGTATGTATGTATGTATGTATGTATGTGTGTGTGTATGTATGTATGTATGTATGTATGTATGCATGGGTGTATGTATGTATGCATGCATGTAATGTAATGTAATGTAATCTAATGCAATGTAATGTAATGATGTAGTGTAATGTAATGTAATGTAAGGTAAGGTAAGGTAAGGTAAGGATGTATGTATGTATGTATGTGTATGTATGTATGTATGTATGTATGTAATGTATGTAATGTATGTAATGTATGTAATGTATGTAATGTATGTATCTATTTATCTATTTATCTATCTATCTATCTATCTATCTATCTATCCATCTATCTATCTATCTATCTATCTATCTATATATATATATATATCACATACAGAATCAACTGCAGACTCAAATGCTGAAACAAATGCTGAGACAGGTGCAGAATCAACTACAGAATCCACTGCAGAAACACATGCAGAATCAACTGCAGAACCACATGCAGAACATAACAGAAACAAGTCCTTGCCCAGGTCCTCCAGCAAACCCAGAACTGCCAGAGCTGCTTGCCACCACTGCCAGACCACTGCCAGAATCCAGCTGCTGCCCCAGAGTACCTGGTCAGAAAAGAAACCCTTTAGGCCTTTAGGTGTTCAACAAGAAACCCAAGAAACCCATGCAGAATCTGGGCAGAATCAATCATAATCTCAACAAAACCCATGCAGAATCCATCAGAATCTCAACAAAATCTGCCCAGAATCCATCAGAATCTCAACAAAACCTATGCAGAATCCATCATAATCTCAACAAAACCCATGCAGAATCCATCAGAATCTCAACAAAACCCATGCAGAATCCACCAGAATCTCAACAAAATCTGTCCAGAATCCATCAGAATCTCAACAAAACCTATGCAAAATCCACCAGAATCTCAACAAAACCTATGCTGAATCCATCCAATCTCAACAAAACCCATGCAGAATCCATCAGAATCTCAACAAAATCTGTCCAGAATCCATGAGAATCTCAACAAAACCTATGGTGAATCCATCATAATCTCAACAGAACCCAGGCAGAATCCATCAGAATCTCAACAAAATCTGTCCAGAATCCATCATAATCTCAACAAAACCCAGGCAGAATCCATCAGAATCTCAACAAAATCTGTCCAGAATCCATCAGAATCTCAACAAAACCTATGCAGAATCCATGAGAATCTCAACAAAACCTATGCAAACCCCATCAGAAGATAAGACAATACAGCCAAGACTAGACAGCCAAGACACAAGCAGATCCCTCAGAAGTACCAGCAGCAGCAGCATCAGAACTGCCAGAATCAGCTGCTACCAGAACAGCATCAGATGCCATGGCAAAATGCCACAGGGTGAAAAGTGGCAAAATGCCACAGAGTGAAAGCTTCTTGGCAACAAATAGTGACAATGCAGAGTTCCTACAGATTCAGATGTCTATCTAATTGAAAAAAACATTGCAAAGTGTCCTTGAACACACAGAGCTATCAGAATCCAACTAAGTCCAAGCAGAACTTCTTCAAACATGCAATCCATGCAGAATCTTTGACAGAACCCAATCAGAAAACATGACAATTACTTAGAATTGTTCAAAAACAATTCTGTTGCATACAGAAAAGGAATCACAGAGAGAGACCTACCAGAAGCCACACCTGCAACATGCAGAATCCATGCCAAACCTTTCAGAAACCTGTCTGAATAACATCAAAATCCATGAGCCAACATGAACAGAAATCATGCAGAAACTATCAGAAGCTTTGTCACCAGACACTTCAAATACATTTCAAAAAACAGAAACTTCCAAGACATTTCAAAAAACAGAGCCATACTTCAGAAGATGCACCCAGATGCATCAGAATTTTGCCACCAGAGCTGCTTGCCAGATAGTTGGTGACTGGCTTCCAGCATCCAGCATCGATCAGAGGCCATCAAGGCCAACAAAAGATACAATGACTTCTCAGCAGATTAAAACAAATTCATATCATATCCTATCATGTTCAGATAATAATTATCAGATTCAAATATTAACTGTTCACTCACCAGAAGTCATGCAGAACCAGATCTACTCAGAAGCCATGCAGAAACTTGCCAGAGACTCCTCAATTGTTGTTCCAGAGTTCTCAGAGCAGAGTTGCAAAATTGCAAGGCCAGATCTCACAGAGGCCATGGATCACAGCCAGGTGCTGCAGCAGAATCGATCCTGCAATCAGCCAACATGAATTAGAAACCAATGAAAATTAATCAGAAACCATTTCAAAAATGAATCAGCCAATACCTGGGGCGCCCTAAGTGCCAGAAAAAAAAGTGATATTCAACAAAACCTACTTTTTGAAGATCCGGGATGGGAAAGGCTTGAAAATTTGAAATATCGCAATTTTTGGTCATTTCAGGTGTTCTCAGGTTCTTCACACGCTTTGGCCGCCCTTTCCATTACATAATATGAAAAAGGCAATCTTGGCTGAAGATATGAAAAAGGCAATCCCAAAAAATTGGGTGATATGCCTGAGCTAAACTCTCACAACAGTTGAAAACAGGTTTGCAACATATTTCTTGTAGAAACAAAAAAACAAAACACAGATATCGCGGAAATTTGCGGGAATATCGCGGAAATTTGCGGACATATGTTTCAACCATTTTAAACCAACATTTCCGGCATGTGTGGCCATGGCCCAAAAATTTCAAGATCCCGCCTCTCTATCTATTATTTCCACAGAACCAA
The DNA here is from genome assembly GCA_947184155.2 of Cladocopium goreaui. Classification (NCBI taxonomy): domain Eukaryota; class Dinophyceae; order Suessiales; family Symbiodiniaceae; genus Cladocopium; species Cladocopium goreaui. Next base: position 374,073 of record CAMXCT020006510.1, read on the forward strand.
TTCTCCGAATCCATGGCGCCCAGACTTAAAAGAGAACGAGGCTGTGGGTGCCGCAATTTGGCAAAATCATTTATCGCATTTTTTTGGTTTTATCGCAATTTTTGTTTTCCATCGCGTTTTTTCAAACCAAGATGGTCCATCGCGTTTTTTTCCTGCACTCGGGTTTCGCAGGTATGAATCAGAAACCAATAGGAATCTATGCAGAACCTTTCAAACATGAATCACCCAACATGAATCAGAAACTATGCACAAACAATCAGAACCTTTCCCCCCAAACATGCAGACAACTAAAGAAAACCAAGGCTCCAGTACCAGACCAGCAGAGCAGCACCAGCAGATCACCAGATGCTCACATCATGGCCTCCCTCCTCCTCTTCATCGAAGCCTTGGCTGCTGCAGTCAGAGGAGGTGGCTTCAGAAACTCCAGAGGCCAGTTCACCTGCAGGGAAGCAATTAAAAAAACAGTGAGCAAACAAAAAAAACAGAACATTGCAGCCAATGAATAGACCCAGGCCTGGGAAATCAGCAGATCAGAATCTTTGCCATTAGCTTCAGCGAGCTCCAGAACATAGACAAACTGTTGCTGGCACTCAGAGAAGCCTGGAATAAGGGCATTAGAGATTACAAAAACAAACCAAAACAAATGGCAAACAAAAAGAAAAGACTAGAAAAAAAACATGCAATCAGCTGATCAAGTCACAGCTTTTGACCCAGAGAGCCCAGAGTTCAAAGCCTTCAGGCAGAGTGCAATCAGCAGGAGACACAGTGATCTCAGAAGCGCAGAAGCAAGGAATCCTCAGAAGCATGAAGCTCCAAACCAGAACAGTAAACAGAATAAACAACTATATATATATATATGCTATAAATATTATATATAGTTATATATATATATTATATGCTAAATATACTAATTACTATAAATATACTAAACAATTGTGTATATATATATATACACTATATATATATATATATATACACACTATATACTAAACATAATGCTTAAAAGCCAGCCAAGAAACTCTGTCCAGACCAGTGCCAGATTTCTGCTCACAGCAGCAACATTCAGAGAGCTCATGCCAGCATCGATGGACTGGTACAGAAGCTCACAGGCACAGGACAGCCAGGCCATTAGGCAGATCCATTTCCAGAGGCAAGGAGGTCCACCACTGCCCAGAAAGTTCTCCATCCTAAGCAGGTTCCAGAATTAAAAAAAACATAACCAGCAAAGAAGAAAAAAACAAAAGTAAACCACAAACACATACAAAAATGAAAAAAATCAAACAGAAAACAAGTAACTCCCAGCGCACTCTTCCTTTCAGAACGGCATATGTGCACAGACCAGAGCTGTGCACATAGCCCCTGCCATCTTTGGCAGCCCTGTAGGCAGAGATCTCCTGCTGCAGATTGCACAGAGACCTGGTGGCCACCCTGTTTCTCTTGTCAGGATCATTCAGATGATCCAGAGAGCCAGGGCCAGCACCAGCACCAGTCTCAGAGGTGACATCCATGGACAGAGACATCGACATGATCAGAAGACCAGAAAGCGAGTGAGAATCAGAACACCAGAATGCCAGAGATCTAGGCCAGAATGCTGCAGAAATCCAACCAAATCCTATGCAGATCCCATCAGAAACTAAACCAAATCCATGCAGAACATCTCAGAAATCCAACCAAATCCTATGCAGATCCCATCAGAAACTAAACCAAATCCATGCAGATTTTAACAGAAACTAAACCAAATCCATACAGAATCTAACAGAAACCAACCCTAATCCATGCAGAACCTATGCAGAACATCTCAGAAATCTAACCAAACCCTATGCAGAATCTAACAGAAACCCAACAAAACCATGGAGAATCAATCAGATACAGTAATTACATATCATGATCCCAGCTATAGATTCCCACAAATAGATTATTATAGGAAGGTTGACCCCCCCCCCTAAAATATTTTTTTAAAAAAATAAAATTTAGGGGGGGGGTATTTATTATTATGCAGCCAACATTAGTGAAATTTAATGTAGTGGAGTGTAGTGGAGTGTAGTCTAGTTGTGTAGTTGTAGTTGTAGTGTTGTGGAGTGTAGTGTAGTGTAATGTAGTGTAGTATAGTGGAGTGTGGTGTAATGTAACGTAGTGTAGTGTAGTGAAGCGAAGCGGCGAAGCGACATCTGAACCTCCAAAAGTGGCGCGAACATGTAGTGTTTTGTACATTTTCACTTCGAAATGTGCTTCGCGCCACAACGGCGTGCACTTTTTCGACATCTCAACTTCCAAAAGTGGTCCGAGAATGGTGTGTTTTGTACATTTTGACTTGGACATGTGCTTCGCGCCACAACGGCCTGCACTTTTTCGACATCTCAACTTCCAAAAGTGGTCCGGACCTGGTGTGCTTTGTCCATTTTGACTTCAAAATGTGCTTCGCGCCACAACGGCGTGCACTTTTTCGACATCTCAACTTCCAAAAGTGGTCCGACGCTGAGGTGCTTTGTGCATTTTGACTTGGAAATGTGCTTCGCGCCACAACGGCGTGCACTTTTTCGACATCATAACTTCCAAAAGTGGTCCGAGAATGGTGTGTTTTGTACATTTTGACTTGGACATGTGCTTCGCGCCACAACGGCGTGCACTTTTTCGACATCTCAACTTCCAAAAGTGGTCCGACGCTGAGGTGCTTTGTGCATTTTGACTTGGAAATGTGCTTCGCGCCACAACGGCGTGCACTTTTTCGACATCATAACTTCCAAAAGTGGTCCGGACCTGCGGTGTTTTGTACATTTTGACTTTGAAATGTGCTTCGCGCCACAACGGCGTGCAATTTTTCATCTCTCCTCTGGCCAGATGGCTCCGCACCCGCCGCTTTAGCGAGCCTACTTTTCGACCCCCCGGAGCCACAAATCATTGGAAAAACACAGTGAATCGCGACTTTCCTACCTTTTCGCGCATCTGTATCTTCTGTCCTCTTACTCTTTCTCTTCTGATCTTCTCTCTTCTAATCTTCCTCTTCTCTCTGCCTCTGCCCTGCTCTGCTTTTCATCTGTCCATATTGTCGGAAGTTTGACTTCTAAACTTCCTTCGATTATTCTATTGGTCCCAGGATAGTACACTTTTGATCCATAGATATGTAAGATAAGATACGTAGCAAAAGAAGAGCAAGGAAAGGCAGCAGTCTGAAATCACAATGGACCAAAGGATTAGACTTGAAAGCTGCCTGTCAAGGCCACTTGACTTGAAGCCAACAGAAAAAGGGATCAAAAAGGAACATGTGGGAACACATGATCCAGAATGTTTGCGAACCAAAGTCGCAAAAAGCAGTCGTGTCATTTTGTACAAATTCTCGTCCAATCAAACCTTCAACGTCACCCTCCTCAAGGTAGCTAAAATCTTCAAGTGCAATCATCTTGGACATTCACCTTCCAGGAAAAAAACAACCATCAATTTGGCAGTGTGTCAAAACCTTGTACCCCTGGTGAACATCAAAATAGCTGGGATTTATGGATGTTCATCCCATTAAAAATGGTATTAATAGGTATTGATCCATACCCATTTCTGTAACCCCCTTCTACGCTGGACCCGCAACCGCAACCGCAACTGAGCCGCTTTACCGAGGGCAACGGCTTGCTCCAAATCCGCAGAGTTCAGGGACCATTTGTTCCTTATCCCAGGCTGAACCCCGGTTGGATGTCACAGAAATACACAGATGGAACCACCAACTTCCTCGTTGAAAAGTGAGATTTTCACCTACTGTAAGTTGGTAAATTATGGTAAAATATATCATACAGGGTGGGCAATCACATGTAGCCAAGCCACTCATTATTGTAGTACCTACTGCACAAACCATCTGAGAATTCATCAAGTGATGCAATGACTGGTCCTTCGGGCCTCCTCTCAAAATACCTGGGCTGAAAGAAATGACCCACAGTTTGAAGTCCACGGAGTCCACGTCTGGAAGCGTCGAAAGTTTCTCTGGGACCTTTTTTGGGACCAGTTCAACTCATCTGCAGGCCGTGTTGAACTGGTTGAGAAGCACTTCGGCTGAGCGGCGACAGGGCAGCTTCCTGATTCTCAATGTCATTCTGCCTGGGCACATCAACGGCTCGGTTGGCTGAGTGACCACGGGATTCTACTTGATGTTGGTCAATGGTTGCAAGCAGTAGAACATAGTACAACTATCGGGGTTGTGGGACTCCTTGGAGTTGGGATGATCCTCAAAATATTGTTAATATTGGGATATAGCTCTGTACCTGATCTTAGTAAACTTCAATTCTCATCTAGGATTTCAAACTACATTATAGATCGATATTTTACAATAAATAGGTCATTGATTACCATTCACTCTTGTTGGACAAGTCATCAAAAATCCATAACCTCATCCAGTTTGCAAAGTCACCATGTTGAGGCTCTCACGAGTAGGGGAAGGGCACCGTGGTCTTTGACGGATCTACCCCCAGGTGCAGCGCCTGACAAGACGTTGGGATGTTGGGATAGCATGTGAGGATCGCCAGTGGGGGTTGGTGCTCCAAATGTTTCAATGACCTACAAGTTCATGGTCTATTTTTGGAATGGGGAACCGCATCTTTGTTTGTCACTTCTAGATTAATGAGCAAGTAGCCTCACCTGATAAAGGACTCCTTCCAACAGCATTCATGGTAATGACGTGTACCGAATCCCCAGAGGACCTGGAGATTTATAGGGTTACAGTACTTGTCTTGCTTAAACAGCATTGTATACAGGAATTCTATTATAGAAAAACACTACAATCATTATATTAGTGTATATATATATACTGTGAAAAATACTACAATCACGAAGTAAGGTCAACAAAAACACCACATCATCATTGGATCATGTTGGCTCGTCTGTGGCTTCTCCCAATGGGTCATCCCTGCCTGGCCATGGCACCTAGCAGCTGTGACTGGGTCAATGAAACTGATCCAAGCCTCTGTGAATTGAGTACTTTTTCTTATTTGTGAAAATGATGGAACATGATGTATCAATGAAATGAATCACCAATTTTGGGCAATCCATTTTGCCGGATCCAGTCAAACAGCTTTCACATCCCTTTATCAATCTGCCATCATCCATTGTAATCATCAAAATCACCGGCTGAGACAAGCACGTGCCAGCAACAAGGGAAAACCGCAGCCATCGCGGCATAAGTTGCAACCCCATGAATCTGTCATGCAGTAGCCTTGTTCAAGTCCAACATGGGGAACAGGTTTGGTGGCTGATACACCTTTGTTGTACCGTGCCCATAACTTGTATCGTTTTTTTTGTTTATTATTTTGGGCGATTTGTAGTTGAAATTATTGAGAAAACATCTTCACAGTTCGATTCTATGTTCTTCACAGCCATGTTTGACAGCTAAGGCGCAACATGACTGGGCCATCCTATTGAAGCATGTGTGTAGTTGCTGGAAGTCATTGAGGTTCAAATCAACTTACGCCGTGGTTGTGGAAGACCTGTGGGATCTATAGTAACTATATATGAGTTTTCTGCGTTTCCTTGTTGATAGCAGCTGCAGGACAAACAAAATCTACAGGCCAATGATCTTCCGGCTGACGTCAGTATCCTTACCCTGCCATACCAATGATCAATCTGGAGAATCAACAAGATATATAATATATCCCAAACCTGCGTTGATGCAATCTTCATATATTTTCAACATCAATGGTTTCCCCATTCTTTTTATCGATGAAAGATCAATGGTTCCTCGCCATAACCTCAACCACCTTGCCGTCCTGGATTTCCTTCGGCTCCTTGGTCACAAGACGTCCTGGCCACCAGAATTTCGGTCAACTGCCTGTCCTCCGGTCTACCCAGGTTGGGAACATCACCAAATCAGCCCCAGAAATGCTGGCTGATTCTGATCTCATCAGTTGAACTGTTTCACCTGGAAAGGGAATCTGGTTGTATATTACACAATTTTCAAGGAGGAAATGTGTCCCGGTCCCGTTTTACATCCATGTAACCCTATGCAACCCTAAGGTTGTTACCCTCTGGTAATCCGACATGGCAATGGACAATCACCACCCCCAGGCATTGCAACTTCCCCTGTTGTTCGCGCACCTTGAGAAGCCGTGCCATTGAGAGCCGAAGCCTGGAGCTGCAACCAGTTGGGATTACTGTTGACTCTCCATTACTCTTTAATATAATGAATAATATAATATATGCTTAACAATAGTTACTCTCCTTTTGATATCCCATTCATGTAACAATGAGTGGATATTATTTAATTGTTAAATTCAACACTAGTTACAGTGATGGGATATGTGAATGAGATTTATCTTAGTTTGATATTGATGGGGTATGTAAAATGTTGTTCAAGTCAACAAACAAATGCTCTCTACACTGTGGGGGCAACTTTCATGGAGGTGCACATGAAATTCGGTTTTTGCTTGGTTTTCATGATCGTCTGCCTTCAAACATGAGCCTGTTGTGAGAGGTCTCAACACGTGAGGTGTTCCACTGGGACGGTTGTTCAATAGGTGGTACGACCCCTAATCTCCTACTCTCCATGCTTGATGATCAACCAGTGAACCTGTCACTTTTCATTGCTGAAGTCACAGTGTTTCATTGTTTAAACCAAGACGCATCCACACCTTCTTGATGCCTATAGTTATATTTGACCATCCAAACATTTTGTTAATTTTTGTTAGAAACATATCCCAAAAGACATCCGCATGTTCTCATTGGTGAACTCCAACTATTCAACGGCGAAACTCCCACTCTGCTTATTGTAGGATCCCACCACCAACAATGTCACCTCGCTGGCGTGTTTCTTCTTGGCAGCAGCGTACCTCTTACTCTCGATGTGAGTTACATTCAGCGAATGTTGGGGATACCCTCTGGTAAACTAACATAGCTATTGAAAATGGCCATTTATAGTGAGTTTTCCCAATAAAAATGGTGATTTTCCATAGCTATGTTAGTCATTACCAGAGGGTAATGAGTTGCTTGTTGGGGTCCAACGGCATGGTGTAAGTGGCTATGGATCCCCGTACCCGATGGTTGGCCATATTCCCATTGTTGACCGTTGAATCCTACGTGTGTTTTAAATATTCAGACCTGTTGCGGATGGTCAAAGCGCATGTTAGTTGTTGGCGTCTCCCTCCATGCTCGCAAATATTCCCTCCAAAATTCCAAAAGAGGACTTGATGCTGTGACATACCTGCTGTGATATACCAATTTTCGCACTTTGAGTGAAACATCGATTTGTGAACATATTTTAGCATGGTCCATAGATGTTTTTGCTGGTTCAACTCCCAGTCTTGTTGGTGAAACCCTGCAGTTTCTCCAACCCGACAAGGTCACCAGCTTTGGCCGTGGCTACCTTGGCTCCAACCTGGGGCCAAATGTCGCGTTCTTTAATTGATTAGATCCAAAAGCATGTTTGATGACTTTTGATAATGTTGATTAATTAATGTTGGTAGTGGTTTATCAATGTTTATTCATGGTCATTAATGTATATTAATGGATGATGATGATGATGATGATGACGACGACGACAACGCCCTTGATCAAGTTTCAAGTGTGCATCACCTCACCGTAATGATTCTAATCATCACAACTATCAGCAAGTATGACCACACACAGCTGCTATCACCACAATGTGAGGGGTTCTTGAAAGGGGGGACCCCAAAACCCATGGCTTTCTGATTAAAGAAAACACACAACGGGATTTGGACCAGTTTGCGAAAAGACCCCCATGTGAACACGGTACATTTCGATAGATCACCGACCTTCGCTGCCATTGCTTCCATTGGAGGACATCCTCAGCACCATGCAATGGGGTGGTTTAAGGGAAATTCGACAGGAAACCGTTGCTGTAACATTACTGGTTGGTGGTTTCAACCCCTCTGAAAAATATTAGTCAATGGGAAGGATTATTCCCAATATATGGAAACATAAAAAATGTTCCAAACCACCAACCAGATTAGTAATTAAAGTAAAGCCTGTAAAATGTTCAGCCAATGCTTGGAAATGCTGAACGGTTGAGATAGTCATCATCCCAACTGTGGGGCAGCAATCACATGCTTGAACACACTGTCTATTTTGAGGGTTCCAATGGCAACTTCAATTGCTTCGATTGCTTCTCAACATTTCTCAATTCCACCATCTTCCAAAGGAATCCTGATGCATATCTGGATGATTCAACTAGTCAAACATCCCCAAATCTCCGACCCTCCCAGCTTTTTGGGGGATGTAAAAATCTGCCGATTTCACAAGTTTTCTCCACGGGTTTTCAGCCATGCGGCCACCAGTCTCCATCCTTCTCAGGGGCACTGAGAGCCTGCGCCAGTGCTGCAGAGATATTAATTTGGTGAATGATTAACTGTTAGGGGAACATTTGCCAAATTAAATGGCCAGAAATCGATCTTCTCTTTCCGAAAAGAGGGCTAAACAATTCGAGCCAGAACTATTTCAAGTAGACAATGACCGATGGAAAATCCAGAAAACATGGGGCACCAAAGGGACAACACCGTTGGTTGAGTAGCGGATGGTATAATTTTTGCCACAACTTCCATAATTTCATCTCAAATCATTCCCGCTTCACAAGTTGTGCAACTCATTGCTAGCGCAGGGCCAATTTCCAGGTGTAAGGTTGGCTCATTCCTCAGTTCATGCCTTTACCTGTCTACTTTTTTTTTTCCTACTGTTTTACTTTTGCCTATAGTGTTGAACATGTCCAGAATATGACATGTTCCACGACAAGTTGGCCAATTCTTCGGCAGTCAGAGCTGTTGATCCAAAATCAGGTTATCATTTGATGCCACCAAAATCTCAATTTACGTAATCTTCAAACCATTCCTCCCCCCAAAAAAATGTGGTCATGGGTCAAAAACCCCCAAATAAATATAGGTCGGTTGTCCCCCAAGCATCTGGTAATTTCATAGCTAACTTGACTCATCCCCATATATCACCAAACAAATCCCCATATGGAGGCTTCCGTCATGGGGGTACCCCTAGTTATCATCCCATTCGAATAGGATCCACTATAAAACCCTCCAGCTATTGGGGAACCCCCAATAGGGGGCCTTGGAGCTCCAGGTAGTGCCGTTCCAGCAGGCCGATGCCTTCGAAGCTGAAGAAATGTCGACATGAGTTTGGTTGGTCACGTCATCTATGGGGGATTTGTTGTGATTTATGGTGATTTATGGTGAAAGAAAACCATAAAGTCAGGAAAAAATGACTATATATAGATATAATGTTATACAGAAACCATCACTGTTCAAAGTTTCAGGCGACGTTTTTGTTGCCAAGCAGAAAAAACAACTGTTCGAAGAGGTGACGTTGTTGTCAACATTCTTCGGGATGATTCCCTTTATCCTGACCATCATTAAACATCATCTGGTTGGTGGTTGAGCCACCCCTCTGAAAAATATGAGTTCAGTCAGTTGGGGTGATTATTCCTATATATATATGGAACGTCATAAAATTCCATGGTTCCAGTCACCACCAACCAGTCATAGTTTGCGAAAAACCCGATCGACCGATCTTCCTGAGAATCTGACGGAGTGTGGCTGCCAGGTCTCCCAAGAATCCCAGCCCTACCGTGGATGTGGTGAAGTTGGGTTTGTGAAAATAGGGTGGATATATTGATATTCCATGATATTCCACCATGATATACCATATAAACATGATAGATTTGTGATAAACATGATATATTTGTGATTTTTGAATATTCCACCATGATATACAATGATAATATGGGGATACACATATACTGGGATGTAATGGGCCGTACTGGGATATAATGAGATATCAAATATGACCGTGGGAAAGGATTTGACAAGTCGGCAAACAGTTCTGGCCACTTGCGATTCTAAATGATGTTAATGAGGATATAGTCGGCCAAACTTTGAAGAGAATTGGGTTGAAATTCTGTATGGGATTCACCAACATGTGGATGTGAATCTAGTTCACCTGGCTGGTGGTTTTAACTGCTTAATCATTCAAAATACACATGGAAACAAACTAAATATCTGAAACACACCAGATCAAATTGGCCTATGAAATAGCTTGTCCTCACAAAGTCATAGTCCCAACGTTTCTATGCGCCCCGAACAAAACAACATGATGCAAAACTCATGATATCTCACTAGTCTTCACACTGTTCGTTTCAACGCGGAGTTCCAAGGTCCACACTGCATGGTTCTTTCCTGCGAATGGCATCATTGGTTGCAAAAACTCATTGCCGCCAGAGTACTTGCAGCTTCACTTGCTGTAGATGACATCATTAGTGGGTTAATGGTGGGTTAATGATGGTTGATGATGATTGTTAACGATGGTTAATCAATATCTCTTTTGGCAACTTACATGATTCATTCAAAACATGCGCAGCTCAAATCTTGCAACTCGCATGATGCACATACGACAACAAGGTAACACTGAGGCTCTCACCATAGAAACTGCTCATGGACAGGTCGCAACCGGGCACCAGTGATCACTGCGTTGCTGTCACTTGAAACAATGGCTGGATTGTGAAACTGCTGATGTCTGCTGTGCATCAATGTTGGTGACACGACTCAGTGACACTGGCGACACCGCTAGGGTGAACGCGACTGCTGGGTACTTTCTGCTTGTAGAACAGCCCATGGTTAAGCAGTCCTTGACGGGACCATCCCTTAAACTTTGGTTGCTCAGTCACAGTATTCATGGTGTTCACTACAGACTATAGATGTCTGTATACATTCTTTTGATATTATTGATGATATCAAAATCAATGTGGTACTAAAGTCTCTTCGGCCGCTGCTTCATTTTGGCCCAATGTCTCTGTTCTTCCTCTACCCATTGGCCGTTCGACCAGAAAGCCTTCGGAACGTGACAAATAGCACGTAGCAGTGCTGCATGCGACATGACAAAGACTGGGTCGGAATTTTCACTCTGCAGTGTTGTCCGGCTGTTGTCCCAGTTAGATGAGCCATAAGGTATCCCATCAATTCTGACCCCGTGAACCACTGGGTTGCATGATTGATTATATTTGATAGGTATCCTCCTATATACAACATTAATGCTTAGCTAGATCTTCAATGGCTCAAATGAATTTAGGATGGCATCATATAGGTCCCTGGTCACCACCAGCGAAGAGCCATTCCAAACAAACTCAAATTTGGAGATTAGGGTCGGTCAGTTGAATGTTCATGGCATGATGATAAACCATCATAAACCCACGTTTCAGGAACAGTGAACAATCCTCCACCCGAGACCGGGCGGACGCCCTTTTCAGAGGCAATCAGGTCATTTCTGCCTGGGTCCTACCATTCGTTTCATCACCTCCATAGGCTTCGGCTCTGGCGCTACGGGATGATGACTGCAGGCCCAGTCGGCCATATTGGCAATCCAAGCCAGCAGAGGATCCAGAAAAAGGATGGTCAAAAAGGCTGCGTCATGAACCCGTTGAAGATCCGGCACGCTGCCGTCAAAGGAGGGCCACTCGAAATAGACTGGTGGAAGACCTGGAAGTTGCAGAGGGCTCCAGTGGAAGTGAAATTCCTGGAAAAACTCTTCGATGAGGGTTAACTCGTCATTTGCTATCCGAACCCCGGCATTATATTCCGACCCACTGGCCATGGCAAGGAATTCCTTTTGGAGGTTCACGAAGATGCCATAGTATACCAAGGCCGGACAAAAAAGGAATGAGGGAGTCTGCTTGGCGCCAAATTCCACAAATCGAGTCAGTGGCTTTGTCAAACGACACATTGACACCGCGGCTGCTTGAAAACCAAAAAAACAGGCGGAGGCAATGACGATAATACCACACCCAATAAAGGCAAACACACAGGCAGCAAAAGTCACCGCAACAGACAAGGTGAATAGCCCTAGGAGCATTAACATAGGAATAAAGGTCAAACCCAGCAAACAAGCCTGAAGCGGAGGATGTCTTTCTATCTTGCCACTTTGTTCAAAGTCTTCCAGGGATGGAATGATGTATCCAAAATAACTCTTCATCCAACCCACAGAGGCTGGTCGAATCAGTTCCGACGCAGGCATGGTGCACAGCAAGTAAAACAACATAGTGGCGACGCCCACGTCTGGCGTGCACCGAGCCAACTGCACGGCAATGTCGATGTAGATGTAGGTGACATTCCCTGCATACCAAACCTGGCTGATGGTTTCAACATGTTTCAACCCACCTGGAAAATTGTAGTCCTTGGGAGTCATCATCAAAAAAAATGAACATAATTGAAATCCAAAACATATAGATTACCAACCAATCATTGGTGTGGAGGCTTTCCCAACACCGAGCGCTGACAGTAGCGGGGACACAATAAATATCTGAAACTTTCAAGCAGAAACTGCCATGAAGACCTGGAACCATGCAATGAAGCTCCGTTTCCTGCTGCCCGCAGTGGGATTCCGCTTTTTCTCGCTGGCCGATCCCCGCCACCAGGTGTACAAGCGGCGAGCAATAAAAACGGGGAAGGTCTGGCATAAGAACAGCAAGAAGTAGATGTACAGCGGAATCACCCCACCCTGAGGTTCCAGAAGATCATGGACTTCGTGGAAGGCCGGTAAGGAACATTCAGCTGGCCAAGTGCGAATTTCTTCAGGCACTTGACCGGAGAGGTATTGCCAGAACGATGGCTCTGGCATCCTGTGAAACTGCAACTACTGGAGCCAGGAGCTGCGGGTGCTGTTTGCCATTGTAAAGAGGTTCACATGTTTCATGATTTTGTGATATTTCATGATACTTGAACGTTTTGCAAACTTTGCGGGCTCTAAATGTTCAAGATCCTTCAAGTTCATTAGAAAATATGGTTAATTACCACTCTAATTGTTGGGAGTTTGCCACACATTGTGTGAGAATGTGGCTTGCTCAACTGGTGAACTGAAACACCGCGAAACAACCAGCTGTAGATGTCCTTATGGGTTTAGTACCGGAAGCAAAGGGTACACCCGCCCCAAATAGCTATATCAATCGGGACATAACATGGTTTGTCTTTTAAACCATCAAATTTAGCGGTACCCTATTTTCAGACACGCCCATGTTTTTGCTTCTATCCTCCTTCTTGTGGGCTATATCTTTACTCTTTGGTTTCAGTGTTGCAAGTTCCAGGAAAGAACAGGGATAGATCAGTCACTGCAAACGTATCTCGTATTTTTACGGCCAACATGTGTAGAAGTGATTGCTGATGTCACCATTTATTAGCGTTGTCTCAACATGTTCCAAGTCGCCAACTTTGACTGCTGTGAAGATTCACTTTCTCCACGCAGTGCTTGAAATATTGATGCGACCCAGAGTCAAACTCTGAATGCTGCTTGGCAAGTTGACTCTGTGAAGACACTGTTCAAAGTCGCCTTCCAAAGTCAAGTTTTGGAGGCTGCTCGGCAGGATCACTCCCATCAGGCTCTGGTTGTATGGTGCCCTGAAAGTCAAGTTTCGAAGAGCATTTGGCAACATCACTCCAACCAGGCTCTGGTTGAAATGGAAACCAAATGTCAGGCTTTGAAGACAGTTTGGTAAGTCCACCCCGACTAGACTCTGGTTGAATTGGAAGCCGAAAATCAGGCTTTGAAGGTCGCTTGGAAACGCAACTCCTAGCAGCTTTTGGTTGAAATTGACACCAAGCCTCAAGCTTTGAAGACCACTTGGCAAGACAACTCCGGCAAGGCTCTGGTTGAATGCCCCGCGAAAAGTCAAGCTTTGAAGACCATTTGGCAACATAACTCCCAACAAGCTCTGGTTGAATACCTCTCCAAAAGTCAAGTTCTGAAGTTTCTGTGGCAAGTCAACTCCCAGGAAGCTCCGGTTGAACGATTCACCGAAGGTCAAGCTTTGAAGGCTGTCTGGCAAGTTCACCCCAACGAGGCTCTGATCGAAATCAAAACCGAAAGTCAGACTTCGAAGACCGGTTGGCAAGTTCACTCCAACCAGGCTCTGGTTGAAGTCGTTTCCAAAAGTCAAGTCTTCAAGACTGTTTGGCAAATTTACTCCCTGAAGGCTCTGGTTGAAATCCACGTCTAGAGTTAAGCTTTGAAGACCACTTGGCAAGACTACTCCCGCGAAACTCTGGTCAAAGTCACTGCTTAAATTCAAGTGTCTCAAAGAGCTTGGAAAATTCACTCCCGAAAGGCTTTGATTAAAATTAAAAAAAAAAGGTCAAGCTTTGAAGATCATTTGGCAAAAGGACTCCCTTCAGGCTCTGGTTAAACCCACCACCGAACGTCAAGTTTTGAAGACGACTTGGCCAATTCACTCCAAGAAGGCTCTGGTTGAATCCAACACCGAAAGTCAAACTGTGTAGAGCGTTTGGCAACATGACACCATCCGGACGCTGGTTGAATACATCACTGAAAGTGAAATTCTGAAGACCGCTTGGTAAAGACACCCCTACAAGGCTCTGGTCAAACTTGCCACCAAGAATCAGGCTTTCGAGACTATCTGGCAAGTTCACTCCTTCTAGGCTCTGGTTGAAATACAAGCCTAGAGTTAACCTTTGAAGACCGTGTGGAAATTTCACATCCACGAGACTCTGGTCAAAATCGCCTCCAAAAGATAAGCTTTGAAGACCGTTTGGCAAGTTCACTCCAACCATGCTCTGGTTGAAGTCGTTTCCAAAAGTCAAGCTTTGAAGGCCGCTCGGCAGGATCACTCCCACCAGGCTCTTGTTGAATTTCCACCCAAAATCCAAGGTTCCAAGACTGTCTGGCAAGTTCACTCCCACTAGGCTTTGATTGAAATCGAAACCGAAAGCCAATCTTTGAAGACAGCTGGGCAAATTCACGCCAGCCAGGCTCTGGTTGAAATGAGAGCCAAAAGTCAAGCTTTGAAGACCACTTGGTAACTCGACATTTTCCAAACTCTCATTAAAGTGAGACTCAAATGACAAGCCTCGAATGCTGTGAGGCAGGTGAAGCAAGTGATTACCAGGTGGGCAATTGGCCAAACTCGTCACTCCTTCCATTGCAAAATCTTCCCCCAATGTTGGGAAGCCAATCACAAAGCAAATTGCATCATGCAAATTGATTGGCACGTAGGTGCAGGACAGGCTTGCGTTTCTTCCCTCAATATCTTGCTCTGCAAGGGTCTTGTCCAACCTCAGAGGTGTAGTCTTGTGATGCAGCATGACTCTGGCGCCAGGTTTCGTCTCAAGTTTCTCTGAAACCATCTTCTGCAAAGCGCGGCCAAGGGTGGAAACAGGAACAGTCAATCTGACTTCGTCACCGGCCATGTGCAACACCTGTCAATGGGCAACACGGACTGGTGACTGGTGTGCATCCGTAACATGACCATGTTCACATGTGCCTGTTTTATACGGAAAAAACAATGATCAACTGATCAACCATCAAATTTGGGTCTGACTGTCTGACCCATACCCACCTGAAGGTCAATCATTTCTGCAGGTGCTGTTGAACAAAGACCATAGCCCTTGCCACTTGGTTCACTCGATGCGGTCGCCATGGCACCACGGTCAGCGACTTTTTTTCTGACTCTCTTGAAAGGCAATGCCCCGGATGGATCGGAAGGCACTTCCATCATGCAAATCATGGAAAACTTATGAATCTAACTGAGAACGCAAGTTTCCAAGTTGATGAATCATTGATCCAAGCAGGCTCAAATAGTCAATTCCTGAAGGAATCATTGGAAAATTGATGCGATTAGGGCCAGGCTCACAGTTTTTCTGCCACCATGAATCCAGGTTTTGCAGCTCTTCACAGCTGTGTAGGCCGTTGGATCAAACTTCAAGGATTTTGGCATATTTGGCCACACAATCCACTGCCCAATAGACAGGCAAACCCTGTCTATGCCGCCACTTCACAGCGGAAGCTGCGATGAGACTCGATCTGGCAAGGATCCACTTCTCAGAGGAAGTCGTGTTGAATCGTGGGTTGCAGTTATGATTCTCTTCATTCTCCAAGATTAGTCCATTTGACTTGGAACCAATCCGACTTTGCCCATCCACGAACGTGTCAAACCAGTTGCTAGGCTTCAGGTGGACTCCACAGCTATCCTTGGTGGCATGGCAAAAATCGTGAGAGCTGGTGGCTCAAGCTACTGAAACTCTCCAACTTGAGCGCGCTTTCGATCTAACCATTACTTCTTTATTGTTCTATAGTCAATTGCAGAATGGGAAAATATTGGAACATCTATACATCAAAACAAGTTAAGCATCATTAATCATTAACCTATACCTTTTTACTCTGCCACAAGGTCATGCCATTTTGACCAAGTTTCGCTTGAACAACGTGTTCATTGCGAATGCTGATGTTGGTAATCCAAAGGCTGTGGCCCAAGGCTGTTCTGATCAGCAAGTGGAGCATCATCACCAGCCAATCCTCTTCCAGAACGTCTCTCCACGTGTCTTGAAAGCCGCATGAACCGAAATTTATGTCAAACCAATCCAACTTCATGGCCAACTTCCATCCAAAGTCCAGCTTCATCCGAACCAAATTCTCAATTTCATCCAAGTTCCAGCAAAAATGTCCATATCCAAGTTCTATAGCATTTTGCCATATGTTGCTATCCATTTTCCTCCAAATTCTTTAGGACTTCCGCCTGCTGCTGCACCAGCTGCGTCAGGCTGCTGGTGATCATCTCCTCCTCCGACAGCTGTCGTGACAGCTGCGAAGCACGCAGCATCTTCTCGGAGCGAAACTGGGCCACTTCCAGGCCCATCTCCTGTGGAGATGCTTCAAGGATGGTAAAGATGGTGAGGTGTATAGATCATGTTTCCCAGATCTTTTACAAAGACATATATGAACATTATATCATATATATTATAATATAACCCTTACATGAACATTATATGAACCATCTTCCTTTTTTTGGGGGTCGACAACTTATGACCCATACCCGCGATTATCATGACGATCATGGTGAGAATGATAGTGCTGCTGCTGCTGAGGATGATGATGATGGTGATGATGATGATGATGATGATGATGATGACGACGACGACGACCGACGACGACAATGATGATGATGATGATCATCATCGTCATCATCATCATCATCATCACCACCATCATCATCATCATCATCAACATCATCATTTTGACGTCCTATGCCGTGTTCCCCATGTGCTGAGCTCCAATAAACTAAACCTGTATATCAAACAATAAGCAAAGTAAAGTAATATCTCCATCCATCTCCATCCCCTTTGGAAATCCATTCAGATCTCCTTCTCAAAGGCCTTCAGTCGCAGTTCCTCCTCTCGCCTCTTTTCATCCAGTTCTCTGAGTTCCACCCGCAAGGCTTCGAGCTGAGCCTCCAAGGAAGGCAGATCCTCCATCTTCTCACGCACCTCACCAGGGGCACCAGGGGCTAGGTCCCACCAGGGGCTAGGCCACTTTCCAACTCACCAACTGAACATATTCAGACATCAAGCTGCGACTGAAGCTTCAAACATTTTTCAACTCCCAAATTCATCAAATTCTATGGTGCTCCATGGCCAATGTGGCCTGCCTGAGGGAGAAGTTCAGCAGCATCCTTCTCAATCCTACGACAGCTTTCCAGATGTTGTCGTTCTGCCAGGTCTTCTAAGCGCTGTGCGCCTTCCAAGACTTTCCTGGGTAAAATGGATTGATCCAAGGGATAGGTTCTTGGGACACGCCGAAAAATGAACGGATCTTCTTTGGTATGAGGATCAACCATTGGAAGAACTTTGAATCAACCATGCAGGGAACTTGCTTACATACTCATCTACATCACAGATTCTAATGGTGTGATTGAATTCACATGTGTTTGCCTTGTTGAGACTAAGAAGTGCTGAAACCACCATACAATTACATCACTTGTTGTGCTGGTTGAATATGTTGAATGGTTGTATTCCATTCCCACTGTTTGGTGGTCACAACAAGATTTAGTGTTCATAAGTTATATGTCATATATTGATATGCCCACCTTTTCTTGGGAAACTCACCCAACATACCCCATGAGCCCAGCATCAGTTTGGATCTAGACAGTTCCAACATCTCCCCAGGCGCCAGCAGCAAGCGTTGCGCGCTTCGACCTCCACGGGGCGCTTCGCGCCACTCGCGTTCCGTGACCAGCACCTCCCAGGTGCCATCGAAACTCTTGGCGTATTTGGAATCTGCCTCCACCTGGGATCAAGCCATGGCTGTCTTCGATGATGAAACACACGAAACTGTTTTTTGTTGCGTATAAAGGTCCCACATGGTTTCTGAAGATGGCACCAGATTTCTTGATTATGATGTATTTTCAAAAGGGTTCTCAACCAATAATTGATTCTAGATGCGAAATATGAAGAAACTCTGTGGGTGGACCTTGAAATTTTATCCATACCGAGTCATCCCTAGCAGCTATAGCAAAAAAAAAACGGGGGTTCAAGGCCCAAACATGAGCTGAAGAGAGTGGGATACTGTACTCAGTATGAACAGCATGAAGTGTACTGTAGTCATTGTGGGTCAAAATAATTAAACGAATTTATATTACCTATACTTTACTTCCAGTAAGTCAGTGAGTATTACAGCAATCTATCTCCATAAAATGCACCAAAATGCATCAGCTCATGGACGGATAAACCCATCTTTCCAACCCCAACCTCCACCCCTGGGGGCTGGCAGCAACAGTCGTACAAATAGAAGTCCGGCTCAGGCCCCTCGGCGGCCGGCGGCAGCACGTGCCACTGGGGCACCGGTGGAGTGAAACCCAGCAACCCATCTGTGGCCTTGAAAGCGAGCTGCGGAAGCACCAGTTGTAGGGACCTCAACGGTGCTGGAGAGAGGTGTTTCAAATCCACCAGGGTATTCCAGAGCTGAAAATTGGCCACACACCAGGCTGATGCAGCTGAATCTGCTGATTTGGGTGAGACCTCAGCTGATGCAGCTGACTTTGGGCCATTGCCAGATGTGCCAAATGTGGAAATGGCGTTCAAAATTGCCTGCAGGGCCAGGGAACAGGTCTCCCACGCCTTCACGGCTGTCATGTTGGGCATCAACCTCAAGCCATGAAGGCAGCCATCCAGGGTCAGTTCCACCTTCGGTGATGCCATGGTCGGCTGCTTCAGCAGCGTTGTTGAGACCTTCAAAGTCAACATCCAGGGCGTTGCTTTCGGCAAATGCTGAACTGACAGCAGTTGATCTTCACCAAAACTCACTGCGGCAGAGCAGATGGTCAAGGCACCACTGCTGGCATGGGAAGAAAATGCGCCAGGATGATGCAGATCTCCATCCTTCAGAACGGCCAAGCGACGGAGACATTTTATCTCTGACAGAAAAAGGTATAAATAGGTGTCACCCGAGAAGTTCAGATTGCTAACTTCCAAAGAAAATTCTGTGGAGTCGCCAGGCACTGGCAAAACCACTGTCAACTTGCTGATGGCAGCATGGAGGCTCACCATCCTCAAACCCATGGGAGGTTGGGGTGGATTCTCCAGAAAACTGAGGGAGCTATCAGGCTGATGGCTGGAAGGGACCTCTTCAACCACCATTGGCTCGTCTTCCAAGTCTTCCACAGACTGCCGATCATCCGACTCGGAGCCGGAGGAACCCAATAAACTTCCAGCGAAATCCTCGAACTGGTCATCTGGATCCTGGCACAGGGCATGTTGGAAAGAAGAGGGGCTGAGACCAGCCTTGGGGGAATATCGGAATTTGATGTTGTTGTATATTGGGTTATTTTCACACACAGTATCAATTGTAGTTCCCAAATCAAACCGTTACTGTCCATCGTAAAAGGGACACACATCCAAGACCAATTTTTTCACCCTGACACTCCTCCTGACAGGCAGACGCTTGACCCCCTGGTGACGATTCTTGCTTGGCCGCCGGCGATTCCTCCACAGATTTGGCATGTTGGGCCTCAAATTCCTTCAACGACAAGGCCAAAACAGCCTGCAGTTCCTCCTCCTCCCTGGCAGCATCTCTGAGAACAGCCTCCTTGGGTTTTTTGGCCAATCCCCCCGCGCGCATCAAGCTGCCCAGCGCCTTCTCCGCTGCCGCCTGGCCACTGCGCCGTGCATCGCCCAGCACGTGCGACGCCTTCTGCGCCGCGTGGCTGGCGCCCTGCGCCGCCTTCTGCGCTGCCTGGGCGCCCGCCACGGCGGTGCGCCGCGCCGTGTCGGCGGCGGCGGCGCTGGCGGCATCGGCAACAGCACCTGCCTGGGGATGGAAGCGATGAAAGGAACATACGACCAAAACAAGGAAAAATCCTATGTGGATGATTGTGGATGTGGTGCACCCTGTCTTAGAGTGACTTCTAGTGACTCAACGTCTCTGTCATAATCAAGTCTTTGTTCTGCAATAGTCAGCACATCACCAATCACTCTTAAATCCTATGGCTTCCAGAGTTGGCAAAGTTCAAGGTCTGTTTGTTTTGCAGCACCTTCATGGCTTTGTTTGCCATCACATCTGCCATCTCCGCAGCCATATCCGAAATATTTCCCACCGGTTTGGGCACCGATTTTTGCGATGACTTGCTTGCCCTGCTGGTCTTTTTGGTACCGCGGAAAATGCTGAAGCTTCGACCCTTCGAACGTGTTGCAAGGAACTGTGCCACAGCCAATTTCATCTCTTCTTGGACTTCTTCTCGCAACACTTCCGGAGGTGGACTTGTGGGTTGAATCGCATCAGCCAGCAAGTCAATGAGCCCAAGAATCTCTGAGCTGTGAAGATGTGAACGAACTTCCGGCAGATTGAGGTTCATACGAATCTGCCTGGGGAACATGGCCATACGAGCTGAAGGATTGTGATGATCCAGTCGCCGACCGATATCTCGGCCTTCCACCAAGTCCAGGCCTGGACCAGGTGCATGTTGGAATGGCTTGTGGTAGGGGTGGGGATAGATCAATGGGATGGTTTTGACATGTTATGACTCATGACCAAAAATCGGGGATACTGAAAGAAATTGAACCATGAAACGAGTTACTGTGACTGGGAAGTCGAATTTCCTTCATATTATTACTATATATTATCGATACTACCAGTACTGGACCATATATGGATCCAAGTGGCCTATGTTAAGCCCCATGGAAGTATGACAAGAGCCATGGGGGTCGAATGCAGCCAAGCCGCTGAAGCTCTGCATCTCCAGTAAGGCATCCTCTGGCATCTGGGATTTGATGAGTATCTGCATATTGAGGAAAAATCATGGGAAATAACACATCATGTATCGATACTGTATCATCATGTACACTGGGAATCACTGGGAATCACTGGGAATCACTGGGACACTAATTATATCCTGTGCTTTTCTCCTATTTATATCTCACTATACACTGAAGCATCATCTGAACAATGAAATCCAGGCATTCGACACTCCGGTGTTCACCGGCCCCAAATACAAAAACAAAATAGATGGACAGATTCGTCATCAATCCAACTTGAGTGTTGGAAATCATAGTGAGCTGACCCAAAAATCCAACTTTAGCCAGAATTATAGTGAGTTGACCCAACTACAGTATTCACAACCATTCCTAGATTTTTTCACACTTCCAACCTGTCCTTGGTGTCTTTGTCCGTGAGATTCGCTGCAGCTAGTCGCAGCTTCTGTACTTCCAAGCGGCGCTTTAAGGAGGTCCAATTGCCGCGGCGCAAACGTCGGGCCTTGCGCGTTCGGTCAGTGTTTGGGGACGGGAATCACAATGGATATTGGAAATGGACGAAGAATATAAATCATATAAATATTGAATATAATAACAAGTATTTGAAACATAGCAATTGGATCTTTCTTATTGATTTGTGAACTGACAACACTCGGAGTTCGCAAATAACAAAAAGAGATCTGAATAACCAGGGTTCGGGATTTGAATCAATCCGATTGACTCATGAAAGTGGAGAATTCTAACCAACAGCCAAGTGGATTTCCAACCTCTATATATTTGTCCATGTTTGTCCATGTGTAGATGTTTATCCATTGAAATGGATTGAAATGGTATATTATTTATCCATCTTAGCTCTACGACATCACCCTCGAGACATGACAGCAATGGAATCAAGCACAACTAGGACTGACTCAACATGGCTAACTGTACCATAGCACTTCGCCAGGAAAAAAAAACACACACACACTGCCCCAAGTCCAAATGTCACAACAACAACAACAACAACAACAACAACAACAACAACAACTCTGGACTCTGGACTCTGGACTCTCGACTCTGGCGGCAAGGTTTTCTATATGAAAGTCAGCCCTGATTGAACGTTTCAGTACTTCTCAGTTTTTTTGGACAGATCCCCCCAATCTATATTAGAACCCCGAATAGATAGAACACTTATTTTCCAAGATGGCATGGATGCAGTCCTTCTCACCAGACGAAACTTTGCCAAAGGGGATAGGCTGCAAGGAAAGTCCCGCCAATTCGAACTCAAACGCGAACCTTGGAGCATTGAACACCATGGTTATATATCAGTAATATGTTAACATATATTAAAGCATCCAATATATTTTTTCCTTTCAACTTTCAACCATGTCATTGTTGGAGCATTCACATTTGAGCTGGGGATGATGAAAAAGCTGGGCGACAATAAATCTGGACAGTCAGTTTTCAGTGGGGGTATTGTTGGATGACAATCATAAATGTCGACTGCCATTGACAGCATCGGCAAAGCGTATGTCACAAGTCCCTGCCGTGTGCGAACAATTGCCATGGGCCTATGACATTGCATAGTTGTCCTAAGAACCAGTCTCCATGTTTGACAAGGCCGTTTTTTTGTCTGTATTGCACTCCACCGTCGAAAGACCATTTCCCAGGGAAAGCTGGGTGGTTTTCCGTGGCCGGTTGCCAGCAAGTCAAGGAACAACGGCTGCGAAACACTACTGGCAGCATGTGCACAAAGCACATGCAATGAAGCCACAGAGATGCAGAAATTGTCAATGACTCCCACTTTCACGTCCTTGGATGGTGCAAAATATGATGCATAACCAGCGTCAAACCCGTGATCTCTTCAAAAACCACCAAACTGATCATATGAGACCTCAAACAGTTTGATCAATTTGAGAAACTCATAATGAAGTTGAAAAAACATGACCAGTATGAAGTTGTGATGGCACGGTGATCTGCGACACAACTGCCCAAACGCAACACGACAAGAGCGGCACGCTCGTTCCAAGAGTCTGAGAGCCTGAAACTCTTCTGCTCTTCATCTTCTCGTTTCTCCTGGATAGATTGAAGAGTTGGGCTGAAACTGAGACCTGTCAAGGGACATGTTTCAAGCAATTCACTGACAAAATGCATTGAACTTCATACACACCTTGTTTTTGACTGGTACAATAAGTCATGCGGTGAAAATCAGATGCATTGATCCCCTTCCGCACACCGTTTCTCAATCGATGAACGAACTCCCAGCGCGCTGTTTCCAACGCAAATAAGTGATGGTACTGGGATAAACGATTGGGAGGTGATCGACAAGACTTCTGTCTCAAAGCATGCTTTCCCTATATCACGATGATCATGGGGAGAAGTAACAAGAGCAATTACTCATGATTCACTACAAATTAACAGGGTCCTTACTAAAGTTGATTCCATTGGTTGATAGCTCCGAGTCCCAAATCAGGATGTCAATCGTTTCTGATAGTTGATGAAAACGGGGATCTTGGTTTCCAAAGCGAGTACGCGGGATTTGGAAGCTGAATACCTTGATCAAGTTTACTCAAACATCAACAGTTTTCAAACAAACAGATTCAAATGATTTGATTTAAGAACAAGTGACAACCAGTGTTTATACCAAAGTTAATAGCGCATAATATCCATTGAATAACCAACGCTTCAAATCAACGCTTCAAATGTCATGTTACAACCAACCAACGCGGAAAATATCGAATGAGATCATTGAACCAACTTGATCCAAATTCCCCGATATGGCAGCAAACACAAACAACTTTCACACAAAAACGTGCTAAATCCCTAGAGATTTCTCCAGCTCCTGTGGTTTTTGCGCATTGGCAACGGCCGTGCTGGTCGCCAGAGACTCCGCCCAAGCTGGGTCGGTGCAGCTGTGGACCGCCACCTGAAGGATGGTTGGTTAAGTATGACTACAGTAAATACTACAGCTATAATTTAATGATCATATATAATGCTTAACATATATAGTTATTATATAAGAATATGATATAATAATAATATATATAATAATAATATATAATAATGGCGCCAAATGATTTTAGCATAGCTGCTTATTACATATATACAGTAATTACGTATAGCTGATATTAGCTTATATGATAGTTGCTCATCTATAATTGCCAAATTATACAAACATTGTAGTCAATCTGTTGGTTAATAGTCAAATCACAGCTGACCAAATTTCTATATCATCTGATCTGAACAAACTTGTTGACCAATCATGTTTGGAATAATCCACCATGCCTTGTCATCATGTAAATTGAATTGACCAGTGGCCCCCTATCTTTACCTATCTGGCTGACTGACCATGGTATGGGTAACTACATTCTGCCATGTTGAGATACTTACCCTTACATGTTGGAATATAGTTATCACATGTGATCACTACATTCACCATCATTTGTCCAGATACCATCGTCTGCCTATCTGCTGCCATAAAATGCCACGAGAATAGTTAAACAAATGTTAAAAGGACTGGGTGGGACAAAATAGCAGGTCAAATTACCATTTGTCATGGTCAAAGCCATCATCCTACCAGGTGAAAACCCCGATGTTAATCCATGTTTGATGGCACACAATCCCATAATTTTTCACGGTCAAGAGAACATGGCATGGTTTTGTTTCATGGGTTTAATCATGGTTAAATCTCATCATTTTCATGTTGAACCCACCCAATTTTACATTTTTTCTCAAATATCATTCCAATTTCTGTCAATGGAAGGACCGTTCCATCTTTTCCATCATGCTATACCAGGTCAACCCCCCAATCATCATCATATTTATATAGTGGCAAACAGCCCCATCATTTTTCATGGCAACAAAATCCGGTTTAATCCACCCAATCCTGTTTCATGGGTTCATCAGATTCAATCTTATGGTGAAATCCCCATGTTTAAAATGGTTCTTAATCAATCCATCATGATTCAATCATGATTCAATCATCAGATTTAATCTTAATCATCAGGTTCTTAATCAATAATAAATCCACCCATTAATGGCCCAATCATCCACCCAATCCCATCCTTTTGCGCCCCGCCTGCACTCGCAGCTTCCCCACCTTCACCTGCACCGCACGGCTCCGCAGGGCACTCCAAGGTACCTGGACCTGCAGCCGATCGCAGGAAATCGCCAGGACCTGGCGATCCGTCACCGGCGCGTCACCCGGTCCGGGGGACCAACGACCGGGAACCAAAACGGAATGAAAACGGAATGAACTCAGATTTTTTCTCAAGAAACCTTTCAAAACTCAGGATGTGGGTCAACATCCCAACAAATACAGTTTGATCCGGTTTGATCCGGGGTCATCTCCTACTTGGGAACCCCAACATCTGAAGCTGTTGCTGGTTTGCACTCACCTCCCAAGTGAACGGCAACGTCCCTAGCAGCAACTTCCGCAAGGGATCCACTTCGAATTCCGCATCCCGCAGTTCCACTTCACCGGAAAAGAGGCCTCAGGTGCTGGAGGTCAGTGGCAGTTTGGTATGGCATTTGGTGGCTCAAACGACTCAAACCATCATTTTGGTGAAACACGGTGAACGTTAAATGAGCTAGAGTTAAGGAATGTTAAGTCCCAAACTGCTTGTCGTTC
Source organism: Cladocopium goreaui (assembly GCA_947184155.2). Lineage (NCBI taxonomy): Eukaryota > Dinophyceae > Suessiales > Symbiodiniaceae > Cladocopium > Cladocopium goreaui. Next base: position 399,687 of record CAMXCT020006510.1, read on the forward strand.
TCAACCAACTACGTCTTCCCCATTTTCTTGCAAGCTGTCTGGAGGCATTAAGTGCTGCAAGCACCATGATTTCGAACTCCAAAGCAAGACAACCAAGTGCCGAGGCGCGGGAGGAAACTTGATCTGCATTCAAGCCCTTGATGTACCTCAGTTTCACAAGGCAACTCACCTAACAACTTGATCCTCTGCCTCCTGGACGCGTGTCAGCTTGATTTCAATCAACACACCAAAAACAACAGTACAGGAAGTGTTGATTTGCTGGAATATGCTGGAATAATGTTGTGACATTGTTGACATGTATTGGCCATCAGCGTCAGCACACATCTTACTTTTGACGAGGCACTTGCTCAAGTACTGCACCACCTTCCGCTTTTGCATTGCTGCCCGTCGGCTGCTATTCTTCTGTGCTTTCTGCAAATTGTCATGCTGGGTTCTTAGAGAGCTTGTCACACTTCAAGGCATTTGTTTAGAGCGGTTCGATGGTGGTTACTAGCTGTGATTTTGGCAAGATATCAAGCACATCATCTAAAGCGCAATTATTGACAGAATCTGGTCTTCTAAAATGAAATCCTAAAAGAAAGAATTCGGAAAGGGGCCCATTGCGCAAAAACAAAAGCAATCCATTGGGTCACGAGATCCAAAAGAAACTTTTAAGCCACAACAGCACATGTGGTGGGCATGCAGTCTCAGCACAGTCTATCCCTTATCATAACCACCGGATATACACAGGCTGCTGTCACTTGAACATCTCAAAGTACCAATCACTTTCAGTTTATTTCAACCCCACGTTTAAATGTCAGATTGTCAGATCCCTTTCGCAAGCACAACATCACTATCTCCAGGGCGCCGCATTTTGCGAAGATGCGCTGGGTCTGAGTGGTTCAAAATGACCGGTGGATGACTCCATGGTACAGTTACTCCCCCGGAATTGTCGGCAAATCAAAATTACCCAAAAATCATATGACTATTAATGATATACTCCATTGATATCCCCTGGTGTTTTTGTGAATCTCAGAAAAAACAACAAACAACACATGGTAGAAAACTCATCTTCCAGCCCCTTTTTCTGTGGACATCTGCTGTGCCCACAAATATAACTGACGATGGCGCGTTTTTGGAAACCACACATTGTGGGTGAATGGGTTGAGTCCCTGTGTCATGGTTGTTGTTTGCAACCCCCAGTAATTGTTTGCTGCGCATCCTTTTTTTGGCTATGCGCCCCAATCGTGGTTAACTTGTTGTTTCCAACCCCTATCTTAGGCACCGGGCGCTTATAATCGTTTCTGACCAGCAGTCTATACTACCAATCCACTCGTTCATCCATCTACCGCACGTATTCCTGCCTGGTGGCCGGCCAGCGCAGACCAGAAGGATCATCCTTCGAGTGCGGAAAAACGACAATGTCTGACTGATGCATCTGGTACACAACCCAGGGCAAAGATTCCTGGAAATGGATGACCGAGTCCAGTCACGCCTTTTTAAAGCTACGTCGAAAACTTGCAGAACCCGTTGAGCAACCAGCGGCACAATCTTTGGGATGATTGTCGCGTACAAATTCTTGTTCGTTGCTAGCTGCTCACGTGGGTCACCTCTGGTGGACGAGGCACGACCTTGTGCGTGCTCAAGAAGCCTCAACTAAATTTGTTGAGTTGAAGTAAAAGAAAACGGATTCTGGAAGGAATTAAAAAACGCTCTTCATACAGGGTCGCGACTTTTGCACTGCCCTGACAAGGAAAATCTAGTGAAGAGCGGCAGGGGCTCACTTCCTACCCAAACGGTGTAAAAGGCCATCCGTTGCCTGTTCCACATTGGCCAGATTTCTCACCAGCATGTCACCCATGAGCTCTCGAATTTGCTCATCCATTCGCTCAAGACTCCCCAACTCGGAGATGATGTAGTCGAAGATGTCTTTCCTGACATGGCCCCAGCATCGACCCTATGCACTTTGTCCTGTGGCTCATCAAAAACATGCGCAGGAGATAGCATGCGTTGATAGATGATCTAGTCGTCCGCATGAATGGCATTTTAATATTATGTTCATGCCCTACAGCAATAACCTGCGGGTCTTCAAAAAAAACATTAAAAAAAACATGGTTGAAATCTTGGTTGAAATCAAGTTGCTTGTCCTTCTCGGAAGATGCCCCACAGTTGGCAACTTGCAGAGACTCTATCTTATTGCCCACCTCCAATGCAATGTCAAAGGAGCTGCAGCCATCCTGCAGCGAAAGGGCACGTCACGTTTGCATGTCGTAGCAGGTCAAAAAATGCAACTACAGTATACATACTACCAACACATTGACATGTCATGTTCGCTTACCAAATCAAAGGGTTGCACCCATGTTTGATACATGTCGAACTACCTGACCGACCGATTTTCCAGGCCTACAGCAGTCCGATTAGCGAAGCGGGAAACAACAAAACTTGAGCGCGCCAATGGTGCTCTATGGCCCTTTCCTTCACTTTTACATACTTTTACTATACCTGTTAGGCCCCGCTTCTGACTCACAAAAACTCACAAACTTGACGAAAATTAACGGGTGCCAACTTTAGCGTTTTTTCTTGCAAGATGTGATTAACACACATAACTGCGCAGAAACGAGAAAACGAGAACTTACCAACAACATGTGCACGGGCAATGCTCAAAGGACTCTTATTGTATCATAGAAACAGCATTGGCTGCAGAGTTCCAAGCTGTTTGAGACAAGCACACCTGTTTGTGCCAAGCAGCGTCACCCACAACGCCGGCACTGGTGACAAAAACCAATTCCAAGTGCTGACGGCTGGACAGGAGAAATTCGAACAGACACCAAACTCCTCAGAACAGGAAGTCTTTGGGTTTTGGGCAAAGATTTTGGGGAACACAGCTCTTGCGCTGCGCATTTGGTCAAGTCACTCGTGAGAGGTTGCACTTCCTGATCCAATACCATTGCAACTCCTTTGATTCCCGCAGTCAAGGTCCGTGCAAAGGCGCTCTCCATGGGATCATTTCCCAAGTCGGCTCCAATGTTCCACTGGTTGTTTGCCTTGGCAGAATTCTCTCCAAAGACAAAATCTTTCACAGATCTATATATAGTTCATTTTGACAGAAGAAAATGCCTAAACATAGAAGGGTATCTAATGGAGGGTGCTGCCAAAGAAAAACAACTACACAAATATCCAGCGAGAACATCTCCCCACAGAACCATGAAACCATGAACAAAAATCTACGGTCAGACGGTCAGACCCTTGAACAATTTTATATGTTTAAATGCGCGGCAATAACAGCAAATATACAGCAAATAACATCAGTAAAAATTGGAGTAAACCATAATAATTAAACAAAACATGGTCAGACCCCAGACCTGCCAAATCTACTAGTTTTAAGTTGCACACCAAAAACAAAAGAAACACACAATAAACCAACATGGTGGTGTTTATATGTCTTCAATTGCGCTTATTTGGGTGACATGCGGAGTTTGTTGAAGACTTCCTTCAGTTTCACAGCAGTTCCAACTCAAAGCATTGTTTTTCATTAATATGGCTCACACATGACAAACCCTATAGTCTAACGTCTGTCTGGCAGGTAAGAGAGTGGACCATGATCGAGGTCCATCTACCCCAAACATGAAGCATGTGCTAATGCCAAATGCAAAAACAACTATTCAAAACATTTTTAAGATGGGCTCGTGTTCTCCTCCAAGTTGCAAACGAACAGATCCAATATGCTGCATCGATCCAAGAAGTGGGACCCTCTTTGGACAGAGCATGGCACTGGATAGACTGCACAAAGTGCGGAAAGCTGGTGCCCCAGGAATGGGACCTTACCCAAAACGCAAGGAGGCGTTTTGGAGCAGGACCGGACAGAGACCGCACAAACGTTGGAGGAAAGGGAAACACATCAGTTTTAACACTTTGCCAAAAGCAATGGTCAAGTGACACAAAATAATCCACCCGCCTGCCACCCCAAAGAGTTACAAAGGAAACTCCCTTGCTTTGCGTCAGTGGCGTTACTATGTTGGCAACCACAAAGTGCATATTGCGCTCCAGAATAAAGCCTGACTTGACTTGGGCAGGTTGGAACAAACTTTCTCTTACAGTCTTTTGCAGACTTGAACAAATACAAACATACTCCATCTGTCCATTCAGATCCAAGGATGATGAAACAGACTATGCGTATATATGTGTAAACAAATATGTTCGAACCCGAACCCCTTCCCCTTCAGACACAAAAAAAAGGTCAACAAATCTTTGCCGGTGAAAAGAAAGAAACTCTCGAAGTGCTTCCACAAGCCGCGCAAAGTCAGAACCTGCAAGCCCTGATTACGAGGATGGCTTGCGTCAGGCCCCGTGAATGGCTTGCAGTTGATCTGCTTCCTGTACTCATCCAAAGCCTCCGAAAATGACGTTCTACGATATAGCCATTGGACCAGCCATGCGACTGGAAAATGCAGAAGTGCAGCAACAGCAACCAAAGGAAGGGTCACGTAAATTGCAGTAGCCTTGGCAGTAATGTCTTTCCCATAAAGCAAAACACAAGATAACACTTTAACTCGCAACGACAAAAAACTGCGCACCAAATATTTAAGCTTTAGCAAGCCAAAGTGGCGAAAACATGCCCCACACCGTTTCCGGACGTGACTGCCACCTTGATGATGCCAGGCAGCAATGCAACAACTAATATGCATACAGTGAGCAGGCCGAGCAGGTAAACAAAATCAGTGGCGTGCAAAGAACCCTTGCACGAAGCACAATCAAACGGTGGATTTGTGTCTTGAAGCAACAGCTTTCTGCGTGCGGTATTGCGAACTTTGATTGCGTTGGACTTCTTCTGATCGTAGTCCAACCATATCAACCCCGTGCCCCTCGCCCGATAACGCACCCGCTGGTTCACCAATCGAGACAAGCTTTTGTGAAGATCAACAAGAGGCCCTTGCACTGCAAGCGTGAAAGTTCTCTTGCTTTCAGCTTGTGTTGGATCTGCCAAATCTGATTTCGCATCAACGATCATAAGAGGAGCATGCAAAATCTCGAACGCAAGGAAGGTCAAAATGACCACGACGGCACCACCAGTCAAGAGTGTGATAAGCTCTGTCTTCTTGCGTGGCAGAACATGGCAAACATCCTTCCTCCCGTCAGACCAGGCATTGAAGATTCCACATTTCTGACAATCGTCATTCTGAAAGTGGAAGTGTGGCTTGCCTTAGCGACCAACTAACGGAAAGTTAGCCAGGCTGGACACGAAAACATCTTGCACAATACAGTGTCAGTTGATCCGTTGAAGGCCGAGTTACAGAACGTGCACGTCTGGAAAATGCTTTCCAAGGGCACCATATCGACATCGCGGAAGCGCTCGCTTGCAATCCTTCGATCTGCAGGCTCCAAGCAATGTTCAGCTCTACAAGTTGTAAAGTATAATTTGGTTTAAAAATACGACACGTGGCGATAAAATTGTTTGGAAAATGGATGTCTTCCAATTTTTTGCAAAAGAAAGGTTCATGATCATACTGATCGGCGCTTGGCTTTCGCATGAATTCGCATTTTTTTCCAACCACTAGGAAAACTGACAAACAAAAAACAGTGAGCCGAGAGTCTGGTAGTTGGAGCACTTGCAACGTTGGGTCAAGCCTTTCGACCTCAACGCAGTTCCCCACAAACACAAACTCAGCACTTGTTAGAACATTGATGTACAGATGCATGTGGACTCAAGTTGTGGAAAGTTGAAGGAAGTCTGAAGTCTGTACTGTTTTTCGTTTTATTGTTTTTTTCCCAGCAAATTATTGTGGCACCAAGCGGCGCGGTGACGGTCTTGGGGCACCGAAGGTGTTCAGAGCTCACGGCGTTGAGAGTTCCGTCCTTCGTGGCGTTGAAAGTCACGCCCCGGGCGCAGTTCCGGCAGGAAACCGTCAAAGAGTCGATCTCAATGGCGTCCTGCTGCAGCTTTAGTCCAACAATGTCCAACAAATTGTTTCTGATCATTTCTGATCTCAACATATCTCAACCACTTTTTAAAAAATAAAACCATGTAGCAATTTGTCGTTGCATTATGACATTTTTGACATGCCAATGCCGACCTGCCAGGATTCATGCACATCAAAATTTACATGGAATGCAAAAAACAACCCACAAAGAGTTTGCAGCGGGCGGTTTGGGTCAATGTCAAGAACTATAGACTTGTCAAAAAATATCAGGAAGTCAAGTTGGGTCAATCCCAAACATTAAGACCAAAGTACAAAGTAGTGTTCAAACAAACACCTGGAGTGGCATAATATCAAGTTGCAATTGATGGCGCCTCCCCTAGTAGATGTGCCTAGTATCCTCCCGGATTCTAAAATCAATGAGATAGGGTTTGCCCCCCAATACTGGTGCGATCCCTCCCAATTAGATAGGCCACGCTCCAACCCCCAGATTTTAAGCGGGTTTAGTATGCATTTTTTACTTTTGATTGGGTGCAATTTTCATGATGGTTAATTATTCACTCACCCTTCCCTCACTCATCCCTTTGCTACAAAATAACTAAAAAAATGTTTCGCCTCATATCCCTGATCTCTCACATGGTTTGTTTCACATTAGAAAAGCAAAAATAACATTTCGTAAATGATCAATTTGATGTGATTTTTCCCAAACGATAATGGCGATTTTGGAAGCTCACAAAGAGTATGCCCCCCTATGAGTGCTGTCCTCCCCCAAAAAAAACAATCCTCCCACATTAATAAAACCAAATTTACAGCCCATGGGTGTATTGTTCATACGAGTATGTGCTCATTAGTGTTTTTTCGTGTATTTTCCTTTTTTTATTGTCAATATTACAAAAAAAAGTTGTCTTGTAGAGGTTTTGAAACACCCAAAAAATATATGTTAACCTTGTTAACCTTTAGGGGGGACAGGTGGGTTATTAATCCGGGGCTGCCATTGTTTGAAGGGAGGCCACGTCCGTGGTTTCAATATACCGTCTAAAATATATCCCCTGCACATTTACCAGGCTAACCGGCTAACCCAAGGCAACCATTTTGTAAGGGGCCCAGGAGTTAACCTTACAAACATCCAGGGTTAGGGGTTTACAAAATGGGTTGGGCACGAGGCTTGGTGTGATTCCCCAGAAAACACTGGTGAACCCCCCAAAAAAAAAACAAAAATTGGCGCCTTACAAAATGGTTGCCCCAAGTTAATTTCGAGGCCCCAACCCCCATCATCTTATAAGTTTGTGTCTTAAAAAATGGTTTGTTTAGATCCATGTCTTACTTGTACATGTCCAACTTTCCCCAGGAAACCCCAGACTCTTTTTGCCCAGTCCCCGAAGCTTCATACCTTTTCATACCTTTTCTGGTTGGTTGACTTAGTGGTGTCTTGCCGGTTCTTCACACATCAATGATGGAATCCAAAAAAATTAGAGAAAAAACTCTGGTTCCTGGACATTGCCAAAATTTCAATACCATTTTTTGCATTGCCTGAGATGAACCCAAAATTGCGTTATCAAATGATTGGTCCCGAGTTCATTTTGTAAAGAAAGTTGGCTCTTACAAAATGTTTCGCCCAGCAAAAAACACGTTTTTTACAAAATGGCATACATACATACATACATACATACATACATACATACATACATACATACATACATACATCAATACAATACAATACAATACAATACAATACCAATACAATACAATACAAGACAATACAATACATACATTACATTACATTACATTACATTACATTACATTACATTACATTACATTACATTACATTACATTACATTACATTACATACATACATACCTACATACCATTACATACCATTACATACCATTACATACCATTACATACCATTACATACCTTTTCATACCATTACATACAATTACATACCATTACATACCATTACATACCATTACATACCATTACATAACATTACATACCATTACATACCATTACATACCATTACACATCATACATACCATACATTACATTACATTACATTACATTACCTCACATTACCTCACATTACATTACATACATTTCATACATTACATACATTACATACATTACATACATTACATACATTACATACATTACAAACGTACATACATACATACATACATGCATTACATGCATTACGTGCATTACATACATTACATACATTACATAAATTACATTCGTTACATACATACATACATACATACATACATACATACATACATACATACATGAATACATACATACATACATACATACATACATACATACATACATACATACATACATACGTACGTACGTACATACATTACATACATTACATTACATACATTACATTACATACATTACATTACATACATTACATTACATACATTACATTACATTACATTACATTACATACATTACATTACATACATTACATTACATTACATTACATTACATTACATTACATTACATTACATTACATTACATTACATTACATTACATACATTACATACATTACATTACATTACATTACATTACGTTACATTACATTACATTACATTAATAAATGCATACAGACATTACAGACATTACATACATTACATACATTACATACATTACATACATTACATACATTACATACATTACATAAATTACATACATTACATACATTACATACATTACATACATTACATACATTACATACATTACATACATTACATACATTACATGCATTACATACATTACATGCATTACATACATTACATACATACATTACATACATGCATACATACATACATACATTACATTACGTTACATTACATTACATTACATCAAAGTAGTACATACATACATGCATAAATAACAAAACAAAACATAACATAACATAACATAACATACATAACATAACAAAACATAACATAACATAACATAACAAAACATACATTACATACATACATTACAGTACATTGCATTACATTACCTGACATTACATTACATACATTTCATACATTACAGACATTACATACATTACATACATTACATACATTACATACGTACATACATACATACATGCATTACATGCAATACATGCATTACATGCATTACATGCATTACATGCATACATTGCAAACATACATTACATACCATTACACTACATACATACATTGCATACATTGCATACATTACATACATACATACATACATACAATACATACATACATACATACATACATACATACATCCAAACACACATACATACATACATACATACATACATTACATTGCATACATACATACATTACATACATTACATACATTACATACATTACTACATACATTACATTACATTCATTACATACATTACATACATTACATACATTACATGCATTACATACATACATACATACATACATACATGCATGCATGCATCCATACATACATACATACATACACACATACACACATACACACATACACACGTACATACGTACATACGTACATACGTACATACGTACATACGTACATACGTACATACGTACATCATTACTTACATTACATACATTACATACATTACATACATTACATACATTACATACATTACATACATTACATACATTACATACATTACATCCATTACATACATTACATCCATTACATCCATTACATCCATTACATGCATTACATCCATTACATGCATTACATGCATTACATGCATTACATGCATTACATACATTACATACATTACATACATTACATACATTACATACATTACATACATTACATACATTACATACATTACATGCATTACATGCATTACATGCATTACATACATTACATACATTACATACATTACATACATTACATACATTACAATACAATACAATACAATACATTACAATACAATACAATACATTACTATACAATACAACACAATACAATACATACAGTACATACAATACATACAATACATACAATACATACAATACATACAATACATACCATACATACCATACATACTATACATACCATACATACCATACACACCATACATACCATACATACCATACATACCATACATACAATACATACCATACATACCATACATACATACATACATTCCATTCCATTCCATTCCATTCCATACCACACCACACCATACCATACCATACCATACATACATACAATACATACAATACATACAATACATACAATACATACAATACATACAATACATACATACATAGATACATACATACATAGATACATACATACCATACCATACCATACCATACCATGCTATGCCATGCCATGCCATGCCATACCATACCATACCATACATACATACATTACATACATACATACATACATTACATACATACATTACATACATACATACATACATACATACAAACATACATACATACATACAATACATACAACACATACAATACAATACATACAATACAATACATACATACATACATACATACATACATACATACAATACATACAACACATACAATACATACAATACAATACATACATACATACCATACCATACCATAGCATACCTTTACATTACATTACATTACATTACATTAATATGTACAAACATACATACATACATTACATACATACATTACATACATTCATACATACATACATACATACTTACATAACATACATAACATACATAACATAACATAACATAACATAACAAAACATAAATACATGCATACATACATACATACCATACATACCATACCATACATACCATACCATACATACTATACATACTATACATACAATACATACCATACATACCATACATACCATACATACCCTACATACCATACATACCATACATACCATACATACATACCATACATAGCATACATACCATACATACCATACATACCATACACATCATACCGTACATACCAAAGCATACATAACATAACAAAACATACATACCATAACATACATAACATATCATACATACTATCACATACATACCATACATACCATACATACATACATACATACATACATACATACATACATACATAAAAACATACATACATACATACATACATACATACATACACACATACATACATACAAACCATACATACATACATACATACCTTACATACATACATACCATACATACATACCATACATACATACATACATACATACATACATACATACATACATACATACATACATACATACATACATACTTAACTTACATTACATTACATTACATTATATTACATTACATACATTATAACATACATTACATACATTACATTACATTACATACATTACATACATACATACATAACATAACATAACATAACATAATAAAACATAACATAACATAACATAAAATACATACATAACATAAAATACATACATAACATAGAATACATACATACATACATACACACATACATACATACATACATACATACATTAATTACATTCATACATACATTAATTTCATTCATTCATTCATTCATACATACATACATACATACTTAACTTACATTACATTACATTACATACATTACATACATACATTACATACATTACATTACATTACATACATTACATACATACATACATACATAACATAACATAACATAACATAACATAATAAAACATAACATAACATAACATAAAATACATACATAACATAAAATACATACATAACATAAAATACATACATACATACACACATACATACATACATACATACATACATTACCTACATACATTACATACATACATTACATACATACATTACATACATACATTACATACATACATACATTACATACAATACAATACAATACAATACAAAACAATACAATACATTACAATACAATACAATACATATCATACATACATACCATTACATACCATTACATTACATTACATTACATTACATCACATTACATTACATTACATACATTCATGCATTGCATTGCATTGCATTGCGTTGCATTGCATTGCATTGCATGACATGACATGACATGACATTACATACATTACATACATTACATACATTACATACATTACATACATTACATAAATTACATACATTACATACATTACATACATTACATACATTACATACATTACATACATTACATACATTACATACATTACATACATTACATACATTACATACATTACATGCATTACATACATTACATACATACATTACATACATGCATACATACATACATACATTACATTACGTTACATTACATTACATTACATCAAAGTAGTACATACATACATGCATAAATAACAAAACAAAACATAACATAACATGACATAACATACATAACATAACAAAACATAACATAACATAACATAACAAAACATACATTACATACATACATTACAGTACATTGCATTACATTACCTGACATTACATTACATACATTTCATACATTACAGACATTACATACATTACATACATTACATACATTACATACGTACATACATACATACATGCATTACATGCAATACATGCATTACATGCATTACATGCATACATTGCAAACATACATTACATACCATTACACTACATACATACATTGCATACATTGCATACATTACATACATACATACAATACATACATACATACATACATACATCCAAACAAACATACATACATACATACATACATACATTACATTGCATACATACATACATTACATACATTACATACATTACATACATTACATACATTACATACATTACATACATTACATACATTACTACATACATTACATACATTACATTCATTACATACATTACATACATTACATGCATTACATACATTACATACATTACATTACATACATTACATTACATTACATTACATTACATTACATTACATACATACATACATACATACACACATACACACATACACACATACACACGTACATACGTACATACGTACATACGTACATACATTACATCCATTACATCCATTACATCCATTACATACATTACATACATTACATACATTACATACATTACATCCATTACATCCATTACATCCATTACATCCATTACATCCATTACATCCATTACATCCATTACATGCATTACATGCATTACATGCATTACATACATTACATACATTACATACATTACATACATTACATACATTACATACATTACATACATTACATACATTACATGCATTACATGCATTACATGCATTACATACATTACATACATTACATACATTACATACATTACATACATTACAATACAATACAATACAATACATTACAATACAATACAATACAATACATTACTATACAATACAACACAATACAATACATACAGTACATACAATACATACAATACATACAATAAATACAATACATACAATACATACCATACATACCATACATACCATACATACTATACATACCATACATACCATACATACCATACATACCATACATACCATACATACCATACATACCATACATACATACATACATTTCATTCCATTCCATTCCATACCATACCACACCACACCATACCATACCATACCATACATACATACAATACATACAATACATACAATACATACAATACATACCATACATACCATACATACCATACATACCATACCATACCATACCATGCCATGCCATGCCATGCCATGCCATACCATACCATACCATACATACATACATTACATACATACATACATACATACATTACATACATACATTACATACAAACATACATACATACATACATACAATACATACAACACATACAATACATACAATACAATACATACATACATACATACCATACCATAGCATACCATTACATTACATTACATTAAATTACATTAATATGTACAAACATACATGCATACATTACATACATACATTACATACATTCATACATACATACATACATACTTACATTACATACATTACATACATAACATACATAACATAACATAACATAACATAAATACATGCATACATACATACATACCATACATACCATACCATACATACCATACCATACATACAATACATACTATACATACAATACATACCATACATACTATACATACCATACATACCATACATACCATACATACATACCATACATAGCATACATACCATACATACCATACATATCATACCATACATACCATAGCATACATAACATAACAAAACATACATACCATAGCATACATAACATATCATACATGCTATCACATATACATACATAAAAACATACATACATACATACATACATACATACATACATACATACATACACACACACATACATACATACATACATACATACATACATACACACATACATACATACATACATACATAGATACATACATACATACATACATACATACATCTACATACATACATACATACATACATACATACATACATACATACATGCATACATACATACATCTACATACATACATACATCTACATACATACATACATCTACATACATACATACATAACATAACATAACATAAAATACATACATAACATAAAATACATACATAACATAAAATACATACATACATACACACATACATACATACATACATACATACATTAATTACATTCATACATACATTAATTTCATTCATTCATTCATTCATTCATTCATACATACATACATACATACTTAACTTACATTACATTACATTACATTACATTACATACATTACATACATACATTACATACATTACATTACATTACATACATTACATACATACATACATAACATAACATAACATCACATAACATAACATAACATAACATAATAAACATAACATAACATAACATAAAATACATACATAACATAAAATACATACATAACATAAAATACATACATACATACACACATACATACATACATACATACATACATACATACATACATACATACATACATACCTTACATTACATTACATTACATTACATTACATTACATTACATTACATTACATTACATACATTACATTACACTACATACATACATTACATACATACATTACATACATACATTACATACATACATTACATACATACATTACATACATACATACATTACAATACAATACAATACAATACAATATCATACATACATACCATTACATACCATTACATTACATTACATTACATCACATTACATTACATTACATTACATACATTCATGCATTGCATTGCATTGCATTGCGTTGCATTGCATTGCATTGCATGACATGACATGACATGACATTACATGCATTACATACATTACATACATTACATACATTACATACATTGCATACATTACATACAATACATACATTACATACATTACATACATTACATACATACCATACATACCATACATACCATACATACCATACATACCATACATACCATACATACATTACATACCATACATACCATACATACCATACATACCATACATACCATACATACCATACATACTATACATACCATACATACCATACATACCATACATACCATACATACCATACATACCATACATACCATACATACATACCATACATAACATACATACCATACATACCATACCATACATACCATAGCATACATAACATAACATACATACCATAACATACATAACATAACATACATACCATAACATACCATACATACCATACATACCATACATACCATACATACCATACATGACATGCATGCCATACATACCATACATACCATACATACGTACATACGTACGTACGTACGTACGTACGTACGTACATACATACGTACATACGTACATACGTACATACGTACATACGTACATACGTTACATACATTACATACATTACATACATTACATACATTACATACATTACATACATTACATACATTACATACATTACATACATTACATACATTAGATACATTACATTCATTACATACATTACATTCATTACATACGTTACATAAATTATATACATTACAGTCATTACATCCATTACATACATTCTATACATTCAATACATTCCATACATACCATACATGACATACATAACATACATAACATACATACATACATACAATACAATACCATACCATACCATACCATACATTCCATACATAACATACATAACATACAAAACATACATAACATACATACATACATACAATACCATACCATACAATACAATACAGAACACTGCAAAACAATACAATACAATACAATACATACATTACATACAATACATACAATACATACAACACATAAAACACATACAATACATACAATACATACAATACAATACAATACAATACAATACAATACAATACAATACAATACAATACAATACAATATCATACATACATACCATACCATACCACACCACACCACACCATACCATACCATACATACAATACATACATACCATACATACCATACAATACATACAATACATACAAGACATACAATACATACAATACATACAATACATACAATACATACAATATGTACAATAGATACAATATGTACAATAGATACAATAGATACAATAGATACAATAGATACAATACATACAATACATACAATACATACAATACATACAATACATACAATACATACAATACATACAATACATACAATACATACAATACATACAATACATACAATACATACAATACATACAATACATACAATAC
>CAMXCT020006511.1:0-30350 GCA_947184155.2 Cladocopium goreaui
CCCATCCTGTGCCAAGAGGATGCCAACTGTGTTCAGCAAGGGAGCCATGAAGCGTTTGGCTTCCGGGTCCGAATCTTTAAGGCTGGTGGTGTCAAAAAGATGCATCAACTCGCCTTGGACCGCTGGTGCGACATAACTGGACACTTGCCAACGTGAATTCTAGACCTGGGAACGCCTTGCATTATTCATTTTCTAGGGGAATCGCAGCAAATGGTTTTCTGCAGTTTGTGTCTTTGTACCCCTATAGTTGGAAAACTCGGGGTATTACCCCAAATTCGAACTGATCACACTGGCCCAAGAAACACAACAAACTCTGAGCTGACTTGAGATGCTGATGTAGAGGGCAGCCAGCAGGAAAATTCACGTCGTTTGTCTGTCCACCCACTACGGATTGTACAAGACGATAGGTAGCAAACAATAGCATACATACGCGAAGGGAATGCTGTGTGCAGTGGCACGCCATGAAGATGCACGACTTTTGAACAGAGCCGCGCACAGGCGTGAAGGTCTGTGAAGTTCAAGGTTACAGTTGACATCAACGAAAAGATGCATTCCAAAATGCCATTTTCAGGCTCAGAAAACTTCATGAACCAGCATTTGGGGTAAATAAGTGATCCATGACATGAGGATAGTCATCTGACTATTAATGTGGCGGTTGGTGCTGGTATACGTTCTACCAGTAGTACCGCACAAGGCAGTGGCGGAATTTTCAAACATAGACAACTATAGGGGAGGTGAATTGTTGTGATGCATGGATGGCAGAGCGAATCCGCTGATGGACCGATAGGTGGTTGGAGTTGTGCTTTGAGTGGTTGCAGTGGTCACCTCACCCACAACTGCTGAATGTAGTGCAGTGTGGTGTAGTTTGTAGTTGTAGTTGCGGTTGTAGTTGTAGCTGCAGTGTAGAGTAGTGTAGCAGTAGGCGTGGCCGTAGTTGTAGTTGTAGTTGTAGTGTAGTTGTGGTGTAGTTGTAGTTGTAATTGTACGTAATTGTAGTTGCTGTTGAAATGTTATTTGTAGCCGTGGCGGTAGCGGTAGTCGTAGTGTAGCGCAGTGGTAGTTGTAGTTGTAGTGTAGTTGAAGTTGACGTTAAAGTTTGAAGTTGTACTTATACTACCCGCCACTTTAGCGAGTCTACTTTTCGACCCTCTGGAGCCACAAATCATTGGAAAAACACAGTGAATCGCGACTTTTCTACCTTTTTGCGCACATGCATCTTCTTTCTTCTGACTCTTTCTCTTCTCTGATCTTCTCTCTTCTTCTCTTCTCTTCTCTGACTCTTCCCACCTCTGCTTTTCATCTGTCCATCTTGTCGAAAGTTTGACTTCTAAACTTCCTTCGACAACAACTCTGAAATAGGTCATCCAGTCGTGAACATATTCAAGAGTAAGCAAGGCAACCACATTTTCGTATCCAAGCCACTGCAAACCTCGCTGCGAGCGGCGTCGGTGTTCAACTGCCGGAGCAAGGCTCTTTTTGCATCCTGCTCAGCGTGGGAAGGGCAAGTGCAGTGAAACCTTCGACGCCTATTTCAAATCTGATCTGGCACATACCTTCTAGTTTGAATAAAACAGCTTTGTCAAGGGCCTACTGCAAACACTTGGAATTCATGTTTGCTGATCACCGCACTCTGATCGTCAAGAAACTGCAATCAAGCGATTCAAATCCATGAAATCCTTCTCTGTATTTGTCAGTCGAGCAAGGACAAAATACTCGGACCTTTCCTTCCCCTGACTATTGTTGGCAGGGACCAAAACCTTCATGTGGGGCCTAGACTGCAAGAACAAAAGAGGCAATATCGGTACGGAGTGTCTGCATGCAATATGCTCAATATTGGATCCCGCCAGAGATTGAATGCATGTGTGTACATCCGCATTTATATCAACATGTAATACATCTATATGATTGTGCCACATTGTGTCGAATATTTGCTTAACAACAGTTGCGGTGGTCCAAGTTCGAGTTCCAAGGGTCTTTGGCGGTGTGCTCTGTAATGCCACCCACCGACACAACGATCCCCTTCAGAAGTGCAGGCCGGTATGTTGGCGTTGCAATCCTTGGTTTCCAGATTCCAGTCAATCCCTGAAAATCGTCGGGATGAACATGGATGAACGACTTCACTGACTGATGTCTTCAGCGAACCTTTTGTTTCGACTGTGCTTGGCTCTAGAGACAGATGCTTGTACCAGATTGTACCAGTGTTCCTTCATCTTCTCTGCTCTCCAGTGTGCCCTCATTCCATACCGCAAAGCATGCAGATTTTTCTGCATGATTCAAGATCCTGAGATCCTTAGCCCAGGTTGGCAGTGAACAAATCTTGTAATGGCCTGTAGCCCAGCCGCAATGGTGTCAGTGCATCAAAGACGGCCGCGTCGTGAGCTGCTTGAAGTTCCTGATTTCAGCTGTGCTACTCCCAACATGTCCAGCCTGAGGTTGATGTAGGATTCCCTTGGACACTCAACTCCAAAAACTAACCCTAAAAACTCACCACTTCTTGTAGTCCGCAAAGTCAAGTCTGAGAGTCTGAGAGTCTGAGAGTGTCAGTGGTGAATGGATTGTGTACTTTTTCAAATCCGAATCCAAGGAGTTGAGATGATCCAATCCATCCGAGAATAAACCCTCATGCCGTCACCATGAATCTGCAAGCCAACTGACCATCGCGTACCCATTGATTCATGCTACAACATAGACTATTATTCATAATTATTCAATGTTATTCAATACTATTCAATATTATTCAATATGTTCACAACATTCACATGTTTCATGCTTCCGGATCAGATGCAGTAGTCGCTATCGATTTTGTGTTTCGTCCAAGGGCCCAACAAAAAATGACGCTTAGAAGGCTTAGCATCAGCTTTCGTTGGTTCGGCAATCAGGGTCGTCTCCCGACTTTTCGCCTCGGTCGAGGAACAGGTTGACTCAAAAAACATGCAAAGTCTTGTGGTCGTCACGGTCGTTATTCTAATTCTTGTATTTCTTTGCAGTTCATTGTCCGTGTTGCTGTGATCTTTCATCCAATGTCACAATGTGTGCGGCCCTGTGAGACCTGGCTGCGCTGAAATGCCATGAGTACCACCATTTGTTTGATATTTATATCCAATTCATGTAGTCGCACCCGTGCATTAAAAACATCATAACATATAATATATCTTAAACCATGTAGAAACAGGCATTTTGTCTCCCCTGAGCACCTGGATGGCATCCAGAACTAGACTACAGTTTGGCCCGAAAGCAGTCTCGAGATATTTTTTGCGCAGAGACGGTTTCACACACAGAGACGCGTTTACCCACAGAACTTTTACATAGAGCTTTTACACAGGGATTTTTTTTACACAGAGAAACCGTTACACAGAGCAGCTTTTACACACGGAAACTTTTACACACAGCGTTTTTACGCAAAGAGGCTTTTACACACAGAAGTTTTTACGCGCAGAAACTTTTGCACAGAGAAGGTTTTACACACACATATGCTTTTACACAACAGCGCTTTTACACAGAGACACCTTTTTACACAGAGTCGCTTTTACACCCTCCAAAATCGCAATCTTTACCAAAATTGTTTACGTTCGGAAAAGGTTAGGCCTGCAGTTTCAATATCGCAATTTAACTTCAGTTTTTGGCCTTCAACCTTAATTCCGTGCGAAAGGGCCGCGCTGTGCCCTAGCAAGTTCGCCTATCACCTCGCGTTGTGATGGACGTCGCCTTGCTGCCCGTGCCGCTGTAGGTGACATTATAGATGTTTTGTAGGAGCTCATTGAAGTTGATCACTTACATGTGAGGACGTCTGTAGATGATGTAGGTTATGATGTAGAAGATTATGTCGATGATGTAGGTGATGGAGATGATGTAGAAAATACGTCTATGTAGATGATCTAGATATGTACGTGATACAGATGATCTGAAGATTACGTAAATGATGTAGGAGGTGGTGTTCTTGATGTGGTTGTCGGATGTGCGATGATGATGATGATGATGATGATGATGATGATGATGATGATGATGATGATGATGATGATTTAAGGATTTGAGGATTTGAGGATGAGGATGAAGGCGATTATGAAGTTGAAGTTGATGTAGATGATGTAAATGACGTAGATGATGTAGATGATGTAGTCCACGTAGATGATGTGGATGATATACAAAACCCTGTAGATGATGAAGTTGGAGCTGGTTTAAATGATGCAAAATTATGTAGATGGTGTGGATGATGATGAAGCAAACGTTGGTAATTAATGTTGAAGTTGATGTTGGCAGCAGTTCGTTGGGAAAAACCCTTCGCAGGAGCTTTCGGGAAAAAACAATGTGCCTTTGTGTTAAAATTGAAGATACTCGCAAAATTGAAGGAACATACTCGCAAAATTGAAGGAAAATACTGGCAAATTTGATGGCTTATCCAGGTTGTTTTATCAAAGTGCATCGGATTTTCTCATCATTTTCCCGTATTTTCCCCATGAAAATATATGAACATATTGCATTTGGGGGGTACCCACAGGTACCAAATTTTCAGAGAAACCCTCAAAATCCAGAGCCAAGTCGCAAGGCACCCAGAGATCGTCTCAATCTCGCTGGGTGGCCAGCTGGATGACGATGACGACGCCTCCACTGGCAAGGAATCTGCTAGGCTCACCGCGTCGTAGGCCTCCTTGCAAAACAGAACACTGCAAAGGCTGCAGCCCTTTAAAATCAAAAACCAGGTTTCACTGGTTTAACCAACGGCAGAATTTCAATGCGAGTTGGGATACAACGTCTACTTCGTTTCTGGGTGCCTTAACGATCTCAAAAAATCATTGATTAGTGGGTATAGGAATCACCAATGGCAGGTAAAGATTCTGTTACACCCTGGATGATACTG
Organism: Cladocopium goreaui; assembly: GCA_947184155.2. NCBI lineage: Eukaryota > Dinophyceae > Suessiales > Symbiodiniaceae > Cladocopium > Cladocopium goreaui. Next base: position 4,856 of record CAMXCT020006511.1, read on the forward strand.
CGCAAACTCTGGACATAGCTTTGGTTTCGGTTTTGACTCACTCTGCACTTGTTCCTTTGATAGATGCATTTATATAAGTGGACTGGAAGAGAAGAGACCACGTCCAAACCCTCCAATTTTTGTTGAGGCAAGCTTCTCCATGCAACACTCTTTGGTAAGCATGTCTGATGCCATCAATCTGCCCGTTGCACAGCATGCGCAGGAGGCCGTATGCACGTTCCCTGCGGAAGCTATGACAGTGGTTGCCCCATGGGAAACAACCGATCATGCCGAATACATCCTCTTCCTATCCAGCTCGCTCTCTCTCTCTCTCTCTCTCTCGTCCCTTCCATCCGAAAACCGCAGTCTATGAATGCCCAAGAGAAGAAACTTTCCTGTTACGGATGTTCACAATCACAGCAAACAACTATCTCACAACTGATTTTCACAAGACACTACCTTCTCACAATTCACTTGCACAACAAACAAGCATCCACAACTCATTTGCACACCAAACCAGCATCCACGCCTCACTTGCACAGCAAACTAGCATCCACAGCTCGTTTTTACAACAAACCAGCATCTCTCTTCTGAAGGAAGTGTCACAGGAAAGCTTTGTTTTTTATCTCTACTGTCGGTATGGTCGGAAGCCGGATCACCATCTTGTTTTGGCTTACCTACTTTGCTTGATCGGCTTGATGTTCCCTTTCATGTGCACCAGCAATCATTATCACCATCATTCACCATCCATTCCATCCATTAGTTGAGCTGAGTCGGGCGCCGGGCCTTAGGCGATCAATCTTTTCAACGCCTTGCTGCAGAAGTTGCGCCATCAACTTGGTGCTGCTTTCTGCCTCACTCGACGCAAAGAATAGAAACAACCAATGGTCACTCTATGTCATTCTCAACATTCAATTTGTCAATCATTGCGAGTACCAAGATGTAGCAAGTACTTGGTAGCTAGGGCAGCTAGGGCAGCTAGGGCAGCTAGGGCAGCTAGGGCAGCTAGGGCAGCTAGGGCAGCTAGGGCGTAGGACCTGAACACACAAGGCTATTACCGACACCAAATCCTAGGATCACGCTGCACTACTTGAAAGTGATGAAGCGGAACTCAGATGGGATTTCATTTCGATTCATTTCGACTAAGATGGAATGCACTGGTATTAGACTTCAAGACACATTTGCCAATCGGGGAAGCCCTGCTGCGCGCTGTTGTTGCAGCAGCGCCGCTGACACCTGGAAAACTCCACCAATTCAGTTCTTGGAACACAAATCTGCAGATCATGTCATTATGATTGTAAAACGTTGTGAAGTGGTCTGATTTTATCTAAAATGGTCATGGTTGTTGTGGTTGTGGCATGTTGTGGCTACAGTTTGTGAGTGTCGTCATCATCCTTAGCTGCAAGCTTACTGCTCAAGGTGATTAGCTTGGTAAAATTCTGGGGCAGCGCCAAAAACCAAGTAGAGGTAGGGGAGTACCGAACCGCAATGGGTAAAACCATCACATCGTCTACAAGATGAAGGCGCTGAAGCTTGCATCTTGTCTTTCTCAAAACAATAAACACGACACCTACTCCGCTTCCCAACTTTGTAGCAAGTGATGTGGGATATGTGGCCAGTGGGATCTTCAATGTGATGACTCAACAATGACAAGATATTGTACTTTTGGTACTGGGATTTCATGTGAAAGCATGCAGGCGACCGCATCAGAACTTCCCAGTCCGAGAGGCAAACATGTCAAACATATTACAGTACTAGTTGGATGCTTATATGTTTCCCACTTCATTTCAAATGTATCACATGGGTCATTAAATGTCCCCATTGAACATCACCCAACCATTAGGTATATGGTCTTTTTTATGGCTACTATAAGGTGATGTCCAATATACCCAAAATGGGACATCCCAATGAAACCGGGTGTTTCACCGGGTGATGCCCAAAGACTTCCGGCCTCCATGGCGACCTCTCGTACCCAAGAGCCGACATCTCCCCGGCGATCTGTGGCGTAATCCCTCATCGCACCTGGACGCCAAAAACCAATCCTTCCACACGGCAAAAGAGACAATCAGTTATCATGAGAATCATCAAACATGATCCAAAATGTTTAGTTGATGTCAGTATCTTTAGTATCATGATATCAGAAAGTTGTACCCCCCACATTTCAAAAACCATGTCACCGGCTGTCACCGGTTCCAATGGGTTCCAACTTCTCCATTTCCGCATTTTCCACCTTCCAAGGCGGTGAGGAAAACGGAAACGTCGAAATCGCTGAGCTCCGATCCAATGCACAAGCGACCCAACCTGGCCACGGCCACGGACTCAAGAACTGTACCAGGCGCTGAAGTGTCAGTGATTAAGACGCTTAAGACATCAAATTAGTAGTACAAGTACTCATCATAAGTCACATATAGTCATATATAGTCACAAAGTCACATTAACTCGTATGATGTCGCTCTTTTATGAAGTCATTGGCTTCTGAGAATGACACTTACGCGATATTTGGGATGCCAAACTTTGAGATTGTCAGGAACGACTTCACCAAGCACTGCAACATCTGCAACTAGTGCAGTCGAGATCAGTCGAGCAGCGAAAGAACGGCGTACTGCCGTGTGGTGGGATCTTCTTGATCCTTTCCTGATGTCGACATGGCAGGATATGGCAGGATATGGCAGGATAGCACAGAAATCCCACCACAATTGGAGGAGAACGCATCATATCAAAGCCACCTTCCTCACCTTCCTCTACGGACTCGAAACTATTGGCACACGTGATAGGCATTTTGTGCGGAAATACTCATGAAATACTGCATTGGAACCACCGATCTTCGTGGCTCTGAATTAAAAAATGTTGCCTGCACTGACTGGCACAGCTGTGGATTGCCCCACTTTCTTTGGTAGTACCCAGGTCATCTAAATCTACTACCGTGCAAGCGTAATGTCGTTTTTGGGAGGCCTATTTCGTTGGGGCCAGAAAGCACAGTTCATTGAACTCCTTGCAACGTGTAGTCTCTTCTCATTTACCAATCATCCAAGTCACTCATATCTATATACTTGTGGCAACTTTGGGCACAAGCATCACCATCACCCACCATCACCCACCATCATTCCCCATCTTCCTCATCTAGGTTTCTCCCGAAACAGGGTATCCCAAAAATTGCCGGCTTATCATCCTCCCATTCTTCCTATCAACATCAATCTACAAGTAATTTAAACAGTGCGGTCCTATGAAAAAATATAGATGTATCGATATGTGTGTGTGTGTATCTATATCTCTTTCTCTATAATACATGTATACTGTATGTATATATATATAGGATTATATAGGGGGTATTGCTCAAAAATGCGAGCATTAAGAGATCTTCACAGCACCAGGCTTTGTGGCCAGCTTCCACCAGGCAGACCTTCTCCGAGCGCCTCACGTCGCAAGACTTGCAGCACCTGGCAGCGCACCTGGCGCAGCTGGACGCCCAAAGCGCCCAGGCACAGGGTGTAGCCGCGCCGCGCCGCAATGGTCTCGTCCGGCTTCTGGAGGCCTCACTGGCACTGGCTGCGACAACTGGCCATATTTGAACATTTTTGAACAGATTCCAATGGATTCCAACATTAAAAAACAACCCAACGGGACTCAGATGGACTCGGTCGTTTTTGGGATGTTTTGGATGTTTTTGACGCAGTTCGGTGTGCGGTTCACCAAAATCCGTACTGCGCTTCCTACCATGCTCCACAAGCTGTCAGAACTTGCAGGTGGTGCAAATCACGTGCAGAGGTGCAGCATTGAATGGTGTTTCCTTTTGTTCATGACTTCACTTTCTGATTGTTCTTTTTAGATCTACACCTCCAGTGTGATTGCATTGCGGATGCGGGGTCCTTGTACACCCTCGGCTTGGCTGCTAACATTGCTCAGGGATACTAGATGACACTAGTCAGGTTCTTTCTATTGGTGTACTTACTGGACTTCGTGAGAGTGAAAGAAATGCTGACCTTCTTCAGGTTGCCTTCGGTCCAGTGTAGTCAGTGTAGTCGTTGTCTTTGCAGTGAAAGGCAAGATGTCAACAGGCAGCTCTTGTGGCCCTTGCAGTGGGATGGTCTGGGATCATATGGAGATTTCCTTTGGGACATCTTACTGTCGTACTGTCGTAACTAGGTCTTTTTCATCACTTCAAGAGCGACATAGCTCGGTTTCCGCAGGAACCATCTTTGGCCTCTGCATTTAGGTCTCAGGTCTGCTGATGGACCATACCTTGGCCCAGTGGCTCTTGCTGGACAGCGTGGATCACAGCTGCCCAGAGAGGACCATGAGGCCATGGTCAAGATGCTGCCTTTTTTGCCAGAAAGGACACCGAAACAGAACGAGTTCATAGGTGAACATCCCAACACCGTCCTGGTGGTTGAGATATGACAACCAGAATACCATCAGATTCTCGAGAGAAATCACTGGGAAGGTCCCATAGATCCTGCCCACAAGTTGCGTGTTTTGAAATTGCGGAAACATCAGCTACAGGCTTGGACCTTCTGGACCTACTGCAGCAACCTGCACAAGATGTCAAGATGTCAAGCCTGCAATGCCAACTACATGCCAGGAAAACGCAAAGAGTATCTTTGAATCTGCAAATGCACAAATAATGTACAAATAAACCTGGCATCAACCAAGCAGAGTTCCTGGGGCCTTCGGATTTTTGAGAAGGTAATAAAGGGGGAAAGAGTTTTTGGCTTTCCGAAGCTTCTGATTGCCAGCTGAGACATCTGACCAGGGACCAGGATAAGCCAGTATAACGAAGCTGAAACTTGTACATGTCCGGACTGGAACAATCTTGAATTCATAACAAGATGGTAGGGACGCGAAATCATACGATTTTTCGTAGACCCGTACATTGAATCGATCGCTTAGACCTATAGTCCGCTTCAACAAATATCTGGAATCCATGGATGTCACACCCAAAACAAGCGGATTTTAGCTCCAAGACACCTTGCAAATAATTCTCCGCGCATTTCCTTGGCTGATCTAGTTTTGACGAGCACAAGGCCCCTACAAGGTCCCTTCCACCTGACCACTGCCCTGTAATAGTAATGGAATCTCAAATCGTTGTGGAAGGAACGATCCCTACTTCGGAGAGACCTGGGTGTTGTGACTCTTGTGACTCTTGTGATTGAATTGGGACCATTCCATGTACACAACAATGCCTTGCCCCAAACTGAGGTAAGACAAGTGCATCATTCCAGCAGCGTTATGGCATGTTGATTGCCAAATGGAGAGTTTGCATCCAAAGATTGCAAATAATCTCAAAGAATTGTACTGCAAGAGCCGGTTTCCTACCAAAGTAGAGAATCACCAGAAATATCCGGTTTTTGCACCCAGACTTGGTGTCAAACACGAAGAAACACCCAGACATTCCGAGACGCAGCACCAGTTCCTCCTTGAACCTCTTCTCTGCCAGCACTTTTAACGCTTCCGCTGCTGCGACCTGCACCCGGTGGAGCTAATGAGATATTGAGCCTTTTCCCTATACGTCTGTACATATATATAAAATAATATATACAGATAATATAATATATATAATCTCGATGGCATACATAGAATACAGAATCGATAATTTCGGCCTCCAAAAGCATCTTCCGGAATCGGTCAAAAAAACCTATACATAGAATAAAAGCATCTTCCGGAATCGAAAAAAAAAACCTATACATAGAATATTTCCGGCTATCCATTTTGATCCAGGAAAATATGTTTTCTCAGGTTTTGCTGGATTGCTGCAGCCGCCTGTTATTCAAACCCGTCCCGCAAAGGGACCAATTTCTTTTTATATTGTATTTAAAAAATGAACTTTTCAGGTTCACCGAAGGGTACCCCCCACGACTGGTGCTGTAGAACTTTGTAGAACTATGAAAAAACATATTTTGCAATGAAAACCAATGGAATTGGGTGATGATCCTCAAGAAATTGATGAATATGTTCACTGGGGACCTATATTCTATGTATGTAGTTCTGCAAGGAATTGGGTCCCTTTCATGTATAAGGGTATATATCATATATGTAATTCCCTTTGGGGAGTAGCAACCCTGGATGTCTGAAGTTCCTAAACTACAACGTTTCAACAAAAAAACAGGTCCCCCGAAATGACAAGTTTCTTTTTATATTGTATTAAAAAAAGGAGTTTTTCAGGCTCACCGAAGGGTACCCCCCACGACTGGTGTCGTAGAACTATGAAAAAAAAAACTATTTTGCAATGAAAACCAATGGAATTGGGTGGTGTTCCTCAAAAAATTGATGAATATTTTCACTTGGGACCTATATTCTATGTATGTAGTTCTGCAAGGAATTGGGTCTCTTTCATGTATAAAGGCCTTATAAGGGTATACATTATATACGTAATTCCCTTTGGGGAGTAGCAACCCTGGATGTCTGAAGTTCCTCAACTAGAACATTTCAACAAAAAAAACGGGCACCCCGAAATGATCAATTTCTTTTTATATTGTATTTAAAAAATGAGTTTTTCAGGCTCACCGAAGGGTACCCCCACGACTGGTGTCGTAGAACTATGAAAAAAGAATTATTTTGCAATGAAAACCAATGGAATTCGGTGGTGATCCTCAAAAAATTGATGAATATATTTTCACTGGGGACCTATATTCTATGTATGTAGTTCTGCAAGGAATTGGGTCCCTTTCATGTATAAGGGTATATATCATATCCGTAATTCCCTTTGGGGAGTAGCAACCCTGGATGTCTGAAGTTCCTAAACTACAACGTTTCAACAAAAAAACAGGTCACCCGAAATGACCAATTTCTTTTTATATTGTATTAAAAAATGAGTTTTTCAGGCTCACCGAAGGGTACCCCCCACGACTGGTGTCGTAGAACTATGACAAAAAAACTATTTTGCAATGAAAACCAATGGAATTGGGTGGTGTTCCTCAAAAAATTGATGAATATTTTCACTTGGGACCTATATTCTATGTATGTAGTTCTGCAAGGAATTGGGTCTCTTTCATGTATAAAGGCCTTATAAGGGTATACATTGTATACGTAATTCCCTTTGGGGAGTAGCAACCCGGGATGTCTGAAGTTCCTCAACTAGAACATTTCAACAAAAAAAACGGGCACCCCGAAATGATCAATTTCTTTTTATATTGTATTTAAAAAATGAACTTTTCAGGCTCACCGAAGGGTACCCCCACGACTGGTGTCATAGAACTATGAAAAAAACTATTTTGCAATGAAAACCAATGGAATTCGGTGGTGATCCTCAAAAAAATGATGAATATGGTCACTGGGGACCTATATTCTATGTATGTAGTTCTGCAAGGAATTGGGTCTCTTTCATGTATGAGGGTATATATCATATATGTAATTCCCTTTGGGGAGTAGCAACCCTGGATGTCTGAAGTTCCTAAACTACAACGTTTCAACAAAAAAACAGGTCACCCGAAATGACCAATTTCTTTTTATATTGTATTTAAAAAATGAGTTTTTCAGGCTCACCGAAGGGTACCCCACACGACTGGTGTCGTAGAACTATGAAAAAAAAAACTATTTTGCAATGAAAACCAATGGAATTGGGTGGTGTTCCTCAAAAAATTGATGAATATTTTCACTCGGGGACCTATATTCTATGTATGTAGTTCTGCAAGGAATTGGGTCTCTTTCATGGATAGGGGTATATATCATATATGTAATTCCCTTTGGGGAGTAGCAACCCTGGATGTCTGAAGTTCCTAAACTACAACGTTTCAACAAAAAAACAGGTCACCCGAAATGACCAATTTCTTTTTATATTGTATTAAAAAAATGAGTTTTTCAGGCTCACCGAAGGGTACCCCCCACGACTGGTGTCGTAGAACTATGAAAAAAAAGTATTTTGCAATGAAAACCAATGGAATTCGGTGGTGATCCTCAAAAAAATGATTGATATGTTCACTGGGGACCTATATTCTATGTATGTAGTTCTGCAAGGAATTGGGTCTCTTTCATGTATAAGGGTATATATCATATATGTAATTCCCTTTGGGGAGTAGCAACCCTGGATGTCTGAAGTTCCTAAACTACAACGTTTCAACAAAAAAACAGGTCACCCGAAATGACCAATTTCTTTTTATATTGTATTAAAAAAATGAGTTTTTCAGGCTCACCGAAGGGTACCCCCCACGACTGGTGTCGTAGAACTATGACAAAAAAAACTATTTTGCAATGAAAACCAATGGAATTGGGTGGTGTTCCTCAAAAAATTGATGAATATTTTCACTTGGGACCTATATTCTATGTATGTAGTTCTGCAAGGAATTGGGTCTCTTTCATGTATAAAGGCCTTATAAGGGTATACATTATATACGTAATTCCCTTTGGGGAGTAGCAACCCTGGATGTCTGAAGTTCCTCAACTAGAACATTTCAACAAAAAAAACGGGCACCCCGAAATGATCAATTTCTTTTTATATTGTATTAAAAAAATGAGTTTTTCAGGCTCACCGAAGGGTACCCTCCACGACTGGTGTCGTAGAACTATGAAAAAAGAACTATTTTGCAATGAAAACCAATGTAATTCGGTGGTGATCCTCAAAAAAATGATTAATATGTTCACTGGGGACCTATATTCTATGTATGTAGTTCTGCAAGGAATTGGGTCTCTTCCATGTATAAGGGTATATATCATATCCGTAATTCCCTTTGGCAAGTAGCAACCCTGGATGTCTGAAGTTCCTAAACTACAACGTTTCAACAAAAAACAGGTCCCCCGAAATGACCAATTTCTTTTTATATTGTATTAAAAAAATGAGTTTTTCAGGCTCACCGAAGGGTACCCCCCACGACTGGTGTCGTAGAACTATGACAAAAAAAACTATTTTGCGATGAAAACCAATGGAATTGGGTGGTGTTCCTCAAAAAATTGATGAATATTTTCACTTGGGACCTATATTCTATGTATGTAGTTCTGCAAGGAATTTGGTCTCTTCCATGTATAAGGGTATATATCATATCCGTAATTCCCTTTGGCAAGTAGCAACCCTGGATGTCTGAAGTTCCTAAAGTACAACGTTTCAACAAAAAAACAGGTCCCCCGAAATGACCAATTTCTTTTTATATTGTATTAAAAAAATGAGTTTTTCAGGCTCACCGAAGGGTACCCCCCACGACTGGTGACGTACACGCATTTTAATGCAAAGAGGGTGTTCGCTTGTATTCTCTTCTGTTCCTGACCTTGCTTTTCTTTTTCCTTTGATGCTTGTGCATTTGTCGGTACAATGATTGCCTTAAATTTGGCAATCGTGATCCAAAACTTACGCAGAACCCAAAAAATGTTCAATCTGCTGGGTTTCACACATGTTTTCGATATGGGAACATCGTTATTCCTATGGTATTTGCTTTGGCACTGTTTATGCACTCCAAAATTCTACCCCAAATATTTCTACCCCAAATATTCTAAGTATTTTTTTTCTGTCCACACCCGTAGGGTTGAAATCGGGCATATTCTATGTATCCCATCGGGATTATACATGTAAGATTATGTAAGTGCATATACTATATATTACATGTATTTACATGTATAATTATATGTATTATGTATGTGGCTATATAACTATGTAGCCAAAGATTCTTTGACAGTTGCCGCTCAACCATGTTGATCCACCCGCTCCTGGATCGACTCGGTGGTGTGTCGTGCACATTCATCCAGAGTCTGCAAATACCTTGGCATTGGAAAACGGACCACAAATTGGGACATCCTGGGACTAGGTCAGCATCGAAAAAAATCTGAGTTGTTGCTTCTGATTCCGACCAGCTGGTAAGGTGGTGAATACTTTTCCCTTTCCACAAAGCACAGAAAAAGGGTCTCAGGTTTTTCCCCTTACCATCAGGTTGAATGATCTGTTGGGCGCAGGCATTGCCTTCAGAGTCAATTGGACCAGTCCAAACTAAGCTTTTGGCAAACCTGAAACAAACATGAATCGAACACAGGTGAAAAATTATCGAGTCTCCATGCGGGTTTGGAGATCCATTTCAGGTTTGGTTGCGGTCTCAAGCTGTTAGGTGTGTGATTTAGTGCCCAAGTGTGCTGTTCCAGTTCCAAGTGGTGATTCGAGCAATCACTGCATCAAGTTTTGAAAGACACCTTGTAGCCGTGGCTTCTTTGAATGTCCAGTTTGTATCAGCGATTCGTCCAAGCAATCCTTGGTGGAATGCGGATTGTTCATGGCACAAATCATCGATATTTCGTGGGTGTTTAACTTCAGGAATTGCAAGTGTAAACGCTTCATACCAAATTCCAAGAACAAGCAAACACAAAGATGGTGGTTGGGCATCTGTAACTGCCAGATAGGTCAGTGTTATTTTTTTCCTGGTCCCACTCGCTGCCGAGGTTGATCATAACCAGGATTGCAAGCACTTCCATCACTGCCATCTGAAAAAGAACTTCGTGAGAGAGGTGATGAACCGGTTTAGGCATGTTTAGGCACCAATCAGCTGATGTCCTGCTCCATTCCTCTCCCAATGGCAGGTCATGGCATTGTGGATCTGGACCAAATTTGCATTTGGTTCATGATCGGCTCATGGTTAGTGGGCCTGAAACCAGGCTACCACATCCTTTAACTCCATTGCTTCCTCATTTTTTATCATATTTCCCCTACTTTAATGCTCATATTTTATGGTTCCCATCAATTCATCCATTGGTTCATCCATCATATCTCCATGTCCATTTTTCTTAATCCACTGGTTAATAGTTACTCCATCATATAATCCATCATATAATCCATATAGGTTAACCGTTCACCCATCATATAATCATATAATATAGGTTAACCATAATCCATCATATAGGTTAACCCAATATAATGGATCAACCATCATCATATAATCCATCCTATGGGTTCACCCAATGGTTGATCCATTTCTTAACCCATTGGATCCCCCGACCAGATCCCGACCGACACACCGAGCTTCGACACGCCGCCTGACGGATCACCTCCCCGCCACGGCCGCGATAGGCACGCGCCTTCTCCAGCGCTGGAACCAGGTTCCGGATCCTCGAAGCGAAGCTGGTTGGTGGTTTAATGGCATTTAATTGTGGTTTAATGGGATATCATGGTGGTTGAATAGGATCTATAATGGATCTATATAATGGGAATCTCAATGGATAACTGGTTGGTGGGGGCCACCTACCCCTCTGAAAAATGATGGAGTGAAAGTCAGTTGGGATTATGACATTCCCAATATATGGAAAAATAATCCAAATGTTCCAAAGCACCAACCAGTATGGTTATATGATGGATTATGGCGATTATGGCTATATGATTAACCAATGGAAATGGAGTTGTGATGGATGAACCAATGGATTAATTGGCAAGGCTATGGCATGTCCCATAAAAAAGGCCATATTAAACCATATTATGTATGATATCGTGTGATAGCATGCTCAATCTAAATGCAATGCAGGATCTGAGTCTGGTTCTCCGCTGATACTTTGTCCTGCGGCTTGCGGAACAAGGGAGGTATCATTCACGATTTGCTGTGTACACTTGCGGGACTGTACTGATACCAATGCGAACACTGAAAAGCGGATTCTCAACAAGTGCTGAGTCACAAAAAAAGAGTGAAACTGGCTTGTGCTGAAGACAAGCAAACCCATGTACGCAAAACACATCGCACCATACAATCGAGTATGTACTAACGGGTCTAATGAAAAAAATGGACAAGGACAGAGATTGCTACCCGACAAATTAGACCACAACAAATACAACGCTTCTGCTTCTCCCTTTCATCATTTCATGAAAGCTCTCACATCAGAATCTCTCAGCACTGTACCGAGCCCTCGAACATGGCCCTGTGAAAGGGATAATAGGGATACTGATACTGGTGAACCATGATGAAACCATGATGAACCCATGATGAACCCATTTATTTCGCTTGCTGAGGTGCAACTATGGTGCAACTATGGCCACATGAAACTAATTCAACGTCTTTTGTCTGCCTTGCAAACTAGTCAATGCCAGGCCCTTCTCTGTTTTCCTGTAAACCCCAGAAAATACCGAGTCTCACTCCCAATTGATGTTACGGAACTCTTTAATGCTACAAAAACTCACCCGAAAGATCACAATCTTCCCAACAACATGCACGACACAACCAGGGAAGGCCCATCAACTGTACGGGCGTGGGTGATTTCACATTTCAACTTAGTATGGTGTCCGAAAAATGAACAAATCTTGTTGGGAAGTTTAGTCAATATTTCATGTTGGGGATTGGTTCAACTGGCTCTTCGTCTGCATTGATCGTTGATCGTCGATGCAAATCTCTTCAACAGTCTCCCCCAATGTCATCCCAATCTCAATGTGTCATGCACTCTCCCCACCATGACCATTGGACCATTGGAGATGTATCATCATCATGGACCATTGCACTCATCATCATCCCCATCTCCAATGTGTCATCCCCAATGGTCTGTAAGTCTCCTTCATGACCTCCGTTAAAGCTGCTGCGCCCTCCACTGCTCCATGCCGCGCTTGCACAGTCCCAGTGGGGGGCGCCCCGGCCACGCAGTGGGCGCCGCTGGTGCCGTTGCTGGTGCCGTTGCTGGTGCCGTTGGTGGCATCGTTGGCCCGGGCCAAGAGCCGTGGCAACACCGTGGAGTTCAAAAAGTCCAAGGTCTCCTCCGGAAAGAACCAAAATTGGACCGACTAAAACACCAAATCATGAGAAAATCATGAAAAAATTGCATCACTTGCATCACCATTTAGGGATATTTAGGGGGTATCCAACTTTCAGACAAACAATGTGACCAATGGCCATATCTTTTCACCTGTGGAAATATCTAGCCTGGTTGATATTGATGGGTTTAGTGTCCCCCAATCTGACCTTGTCACCATGACTTGAACATGACTCTCATAAGGGAGGCAGATCTCTCCATTTCGCAATGGTTCACAACTTTGCCTGGCTTCTGTATTCCATGAAGGATATTAGAAAGGCACAGTGCGGCGAATGAGTAGAACCAGTACCCATGGCGAGACACATGCGGCTGAAACACCATCCAAGATGACAGAGCCGAGTTGGTTATATTATAGTGGCTGGCGACCCAACATTTCAACCATCGTGCTGTGCCCGGAATCACCCGGAACCATCAGAAATAGTTTGGGAAAGGTTGGATTGCACCTTCACTAACCAAAAACTTTGCTTTGCTTGCTGCCCGTACTTCAAGAAATTATCTGGAAACCCTTCATGGGGAGCCTTGGGAGCGGCGATCGGCCTAAAAATTTTGACCCTGCGTAAGGACCAAAGACAACATCAGCACATCAGAACCAATGAAAGCAGGCACCAACAAGAATGGGAGACACAAGCGAATGCACATAGGGGGTTCACCCACAAACTAAAAAAAACAAGACTGTCCCCACAGTTCCCAAAAATGAATTGAAATCATGATCCAGTCTGGAAACCGAAACTGCTCAAGGTGGTTGTTTCCTGCCTCCGACGGGTCTTGTGCCAACTTCGCGAGAGCTTGTGCCTGAGCGCTTCGGGAGCTGAGACTCCAATGGATGGATCATCCCTATCTGGCCCTATCTTGTCAGCTTTGGGGAGCTGGGAGCTGGGCCATAGAGTTTTTCGGAGAACCTTCATTTAGATGGCGCCGAATTACCAAAAGATGTCAAGCGTACTGACCCACTGTCAAGCTGGCTACTTCCCAATACCATCCCACTCCCAGCACTTCCCTGATATTCATGCCATTCTCGTCATTCTCTTTTTCTTTGATATGTGTATTGACCCATATTGACCCATTGCAAAGCTGATGCAAATTGACCCCGTGAGACTCCCAGGGTCAATGTGTCGGCAAGTAGCTGCAAGCAGTCGGATCTGCATGTCCTCATTTTCATTGCAACATTGCGGGAATCATCAGGTCTCTGAGGAATCTGTCTGCTGAATGTAATATCAATGTACAATGTGTATAGTACCAAGCCTGAAGCACCTTTTTTGGCGGCGTTGCCACTCAAAGCAAGGTTCTACTTGATTGGATGACCGATGGCACACGGTGACCATCGGTGACCGCTATGGAGAGTAATGTCTTGTCTTTGGCATTTCGTGCACTTGATTCTTCGAACATCTTGAAAAAACTCTTTGAACATTGGCTACTTGTTGGGTTTTTGTGCTGAACTTTCACTGACCGCATCTCCGCATTGGACACGGTTCCTATTTTGTCAATTCCCCTCACCAACCGTCCCTTCTGCTTCAAGGCCACAACACTCCAGACTGTTCAATGTGACTCTTGGCATTTTCCAACTTCAGGAATGAAATATTATTACCCTCTGGTTATTTAACATAGCCATGGAAAATCCCTAAAACATGGAGGTTTTAATGGGAAAATCATCTATAAATGGGCTATTTTCCATGGCTATGTTAAAGAACCAGAGGGTAAATATCTGCTAAATGGGACAGTTTCGTGGAGGACACAGGGAACACACTGCAACCGAGATCGGACAAGTGACAAACTTCTGTGGATACTTGGGAAAAGTTTGTTGAAACTTGGGTCTTAAGCCCGTGACTCACCATTTCCTTCATTTATTCGCAAAACAAAAAATGAAAACATCACGAACTACGATGAACTACGACAAACACATACACATTCTGACCCCGCAACATATGGGTTGAGATTTAGATGGATTAATGCATGTGAATAATTGTGAATATATGTCGACCTTCCGCCAAGGCTCTTGATGCGACAATTTCCTGTCCACCAGGTGTTCCATGAGGGCCTTTCGATATCCACCGTTGCCCAGCATCGCAATCTTTGGCGCCACCTGGGGTGAGAGGCCGAGATCTTCGTGTCAAACTATTTCCATCCAGTGAAACATCATGTCTCAACCTGCCTTTGGTCAGGTGCCATAATCTTGTGATACACCTAAGCCCATCTTCAACGCCGTGCAATGCTGACCCGATGTGTCGGAAACTTCAACATAAGATCGCCCGGCCTCTAAGTAAGCCTGACGTCGGCCGGAGAGAGTCCAGTAGTCAGCAATAGTCACCACCTCGAGAAAATGACTTCATGATTCATGATCCATCAGTATCCATCATGAAGTGATCCAATTTGGGTCCTGATGCAACAAACCCTTGGCATCCTTGCGATCCCCACAGAAGGATGGAACGAGCATTCTAAAACAATGATGAAACCACTCAAGGAAAGCAATTCGGGAATGTGTTGACTCTTATCCTTAAATCACAACTGGGACCAACAGCAAGTTTATATTTCTCCCGCCCTGTCGCCTGACAACTTTGTGATTTTCAGATGGTAGGATGTGTGCGTGCCACTTCTCATGAACAGAAGACCCGGCCACACTCGCGCAAAGAAACCCTCCAAAAACTTGAATATCACCATCACCAACACCTTCACCATCATCACCATCATCACCATCATCACCGTCACCATCATCATCACCACCACCACCATCATCATCATCATCATCATCAAAATCCTCATCCTCATCCTCATCATCCTCATCCAGCATCAGCATCAGCATCATGATCAAGATCAGCATCAGCATCATCATGATCATGACCATCATCGTCGTGATTGTCATCGTCATCATCGGCATTCGTCAGCGTCATCATTGCCATCATCGTCATCATTGTCATCATCGTCGTCATCATCATCATCATCACCATCATCATCATCATCATCGTCGTCGTCGTCATCATCATCATCATCATCATCGTAGATATCATTGCTATGTCAGGCAAATATCATGGCCAGGTCCGAACTAGCTTTTCCATCGCTCTTCACACAAAATCCTGCGAGCAACTGCACAAATTTTACGGATTCAAGAATGCAAGCCCTTTACTATAGTATAATAGTACTTATTTATTATATATTACATCTATATTTATTTTATTTATATGTAAATATATGTAATATATAAAATATACGGTAACTACATTTAAATATACGGATTTTTAAATATACGAACAGGTATTTTAGACTACCTCCGGGAAGGTTTTCCTTAGCCCGCACAGCCATTTAAACATACGGAATCCAATTCATTTAAACATACCGTAACTACATTTAAATCTACGAACTGGTATTTCATACTACCTCCGGGGCCTCGCGGTTTGGCCTGCCCTCCACATATTTAAATGTCGTTACCGTATAATATGTACACGTACATCACAATCAAGTAGGATGTGGGTAGGGCGGGTAGGGAACCAAACAGCTGTTATGCGCAGTGATACCATGACCGCGCCTCGATGCCATCTGGAAACGTTCCTTGACGTCCAACGTTCTCCTGTACTGCAGCGGCCGCGGCGCGTCGGCAGTTGATCTCACGGTCAAAGACCGCCACCTGAAGCCATTGCGGTTGCGACCGTTGCCCGTTACGACTTTGCGCATACCCGGCATAGCCCATCTTTTGTTCGTCTCTAATGTTTACCATTTGGGGTCGGATCAATAACTTTTCGGCCTTCTCAATCTCAATAAGGTTGACAAGGTTGTTGAAGGACCCCCTACCAAACTCTGGGTGAAATAGCGGATCCAATTTGATGAAAAGGTGCAAAGCAACATTCATAGGTAGAAAATCCACTGAGAAGGATGGGCTCTTTGAATGAGTGGAGCATAGAGAACAGAGACCTTGAAATTGAACGGGGGGAAGACTGTCCAGTTCCATTTTTTAGCCGCAAACATCTGGGCATCTGGGCAGAACAGATTTCTTAATCCTACTTTCACATTACAGTACCTTTAAAAAAAACATACAAACACACATTTCGCATAGGATGCCTTGACGGCACATTTTGATGTAGGCCTCACCTGTCACGCCCATCCCAATGCCATGCCCTTCCTGGCATGATCACGGATGCCTGGATCAAAGCAGATGCCAAGTTCACCACATAGGGCTGCAGCACATCTGGTGCATACGCACGCGCAAAGGCCCAGCAAACATAGCAAGCTGCATCCCGCACATGCCTGCAGACAACTTCGGAAGCTAGCACTCTTCATGTCAAGAGTGGTCTCCCTGATCTCCTCACCCTTTTTCGGCTGTATACATCCCTGTTTGCAATCAGAAAAATGATTTTTGGGATCTCTTGGGAAATTATCGAACTGGTGGTACTGATGGATGTTGGCTTCTTCTCTGGTCCAATTTTGGTCCAAGGCACTGTCCTGAGGTGAAATTCCCTGAGACCTGCTCGAAGTGCAGGGCTTGACACCTCGGTGAGAAGGAAATCCTACGTTCCATCAATCAGTAGGCACACCCATCCAGATGGGAGTTAGTGTTCAATAACTCAATAACAATGCTCTTGCCCATCTTGTCCATTCCAACACTGAAAGCAATAATAAGCAATAATAAGCAAATATAAAATTTTCAACGCCATAACAACACCAGAGATTTCTGTCGAGGCACACCAGGGGCATCACAGTGCTGAGACGTTCCGGCAGCAGCAAGCCGCGGCGCGTGAGCTCTGCCAGGGCCAAGCAGCCGCCGTGCCAGGCCTTGTCAGTCTCGCGAAAGGAGAAGCAACGCTCCAAGAGCCTCGCCATCTGGGGCTGCCATTTGCGTTGCAAATGGGCCAAATGGGACCTCACTCGATGTGATTCTTTCCTTCCTTTTCTTTTGATTTCTTTTGTTCCCTTTGTATCCCTAGACAAATCGAACGATGCATAGATACACCGCGAAGTTTAGGTTGGAGTCAATGTGGACGTGCAGGTAAACAAGCAGCGGGAGAATTTGATGGAAGGATAGATGCATAGAATGTCTGTTCAAGGGACAATTAAGCATGTTTTTCCAAAAGTCCATATATCTGGACGCAAACGAGGAGTCATACAATTTATATCAATTTATGCAGGGTTGTGGCCACATCATACTGCACGATGGTGAGCAACATAATTACATAATAGGGCCAATAGCGCCACATGGCATAGCCAGGACAGTGACTCCGGTTTTGGTTGAACATATTTGAAAAAAAACAGTTTTTCAACAAGCCTCTTAACTGAATGATCATCTCACAAATCATCTCAAAAAGCATCTGAAATCATCCAATGATCATCTAATGATCATCTGAAATCTGCTCTCTTTGAGACGCTCCCATTCTCCACCGGGCAGCGACTCTAAAACTTGGTCTCCAAAGTCTCTTGAGAGCCTCAGGCGGCGGTTCCGGTTCCCGCGCTGAAATTGTGCCCTGCGGCACTTTTGTACCTAGACAGGTAAACCAGTGCCTTAAAAATCAGCCAAACCTCTTAGGGAACCAGCTTGAAGCTCTGAGTCTATTGTAGCGATTGTTGTTCCAAGCATGCAAGTTTATTGTTGCTTCACAGTGGGACAACAATGTCATCCAACAAGAGACTTGGGAGAGTTGGCTGGAAACCATGCTGTCCAAACAAACCACAAAAAAAACACTATTCCTACTGGCATCTACTATTGTTCCGATCCTTTTTGGTACAACAAGAGCAGTAGTTTTTCAGGTCAACACATCCACGCTTAGTCCACGCTTCGCGGATCTTTACCTATTCCTAAAGACACCATGAGCAAGTAGGATTCTCAAACACTGCAAAATCCGCCAGGACATCCTTTGACCATGACATGGCACAGTAGTTCTAAACCAAAAAAAACGCCAAGTCCGGCCAAGTGCAGCGACTGGTGCATCCCCTGATGCAGTTGCGTTACCGATTGGTGATGCGACCGATGCCCTTTGCAGCAGCCCATCTTACGATGGTGTCCTGTGGGCAATGAAAAATCACCAACTCTGTTTTTTTGGGCATGTTTTTTTGCATTTTTGATCTCTCATTTTTTGGATGTGAACAAAAATGCAGAGCTCCTCACTTTGGCCAGTTCTGTGGTTAAAATTTTCTGGTGTGGTTGGCCCGGTGCTCCCGTCCTTGTCGCTAAGGGACGACAACAGAAGCTCCTCAGTATCGGAGTGGGCTTCTGTAAATCCAATTGATTGCGGTTCGGTTTCCAAGGGCCTAGCTATTGTGGATGATATAGGTTCCAATAAAAATCCTAGGTATATGTCATATGTCTATGTGCACACACACACACACTTCATATATCTTCATATTATATAATAATCATTAACACATAGTATACATATCCAACTCATAATATACATACCTAACACATTGTGAGGTTCTTCATATTATATCCGCCGACCCCGGCTGACGCAAGGGGGAGCGCGCCAGGGAATAAGACAAGAGTTTGCCACCGCCAGCTACTACTACTCCTACTCCTACTCCTACTCCTACTACTACTACTACTACTACTCCTACTCCTACTCCTACTCCTACTACTACTACTACTACTACTACTACTCCTACTCCTACTCCTACTCCTACTAGCACTACTACTACTACTACTACTACTACTACTGCTACTGCTACTGCTACTGCTACTGCTACTGCTACTGCTACTGCTACTGCTACTGCTACTGCTCCTGCTGCTGCTACTCCTACTCCCCTACTCCTACTACTACTACTACTACTACTACTACTACTACTACTACTACTACTAGTACTACTAGTACTACTACTACTACTACTACTACTACTACTACTACTACTACTCTGTTAGCAGCAGCGACAGCAGCAGCAGCAGCAGCAGCAGGTGAGCTGATGGGAGATTGAAAAAGCGGACAAGGTTGGGAAAAAGACATTTTTTCTAGGAATTCAGAAGGGACGTTAGGCACTTTTTCGGTGCGATTCTAGGGCCTGTTCGTCCTTCCGTGCCTTGCTGTTTTGGTGCCGGGAGGTGCTCTTGCTACTCTTCTGTTAACAGCAGCAACAGCAGCAGCAGCAGCAGGTGAGCTGATGGGAGATTGAAAAAGCGGAAAAGGTTGGGAAAAAGACATTTTTTCTCTAGGAATTCAGAAGGGACGTTAGGCAGTTTTTCGGTGCGATTCTGTGGCCTGTTCGTCCTTCCGTGCCTTGCTGTTTTGGTGCCGGGAGGTGCTCTTGCTACTCTTCTGTTAACAGCAGCAACAGCAGCAGCAGCAGGTGAGCTGATGGGAGATTGAAAAAGCCGAAAAGGTTAAGAAAAAGACATTTTTTCTAGGAATTCAGAAGGGACGTTAGGCAGTTTTTCGGTGCGATTCTAGGCCCTGTTCGTCCTTCCGTGCCTTGCTGTTTTGGTGCCGGGAGGTGCTCTTGCTACTCTTCTGTTCTGCAACATTTTTTCTAAGAATTCAGAAGGGACGTTAGGCAGTTTTTCGGTGCGATTCTAGGGCCTGTTCGTCCTTCCGTGCCTTGCTGTTTTGGTGCCGGGAGGTGCTCTTGCTACTCTTCTGTTAGCAGCAGCAGCAGTTCTAGGATTTCAGAAGGGACGTTAGGCACTTTTTCGGTGCGATTCTAGGGCCTGTTCGTCCTTCCGTGCCTTGCTGTTTTGGTGCCGGGAGGTGCTCTTGCTACTCTTCTGTTAGCAGCAGCAGCAGCAGCAGCAGGTGAGCTGATGGGAGATTGAAAAAGCGGAAAAGGTTGGGAAAAAGACATTTTTTCTAGGAATTCAGAAGGGACGTTAGGCACTTTTTCGGTGCGATTCTGTGGCCTGTTCGTCCTTCCGTGCCTTGCTGTTTTGGTGCCGGGAGGTGCTCTTGCTACTCTTCTGTTAACAGCAGCAGCAGCAGGTGAGCTGATGGGAGATTGAAAAAGCGGAAAAGGTTGGGAAAAAGACATTTTTTCTAGGAATTCAGAAGGGACGTTAGGCAGTTTTTCGGTGCGATTCTAGGGCCTGTTCGTCCTTCCGTGCCTTGCAGTTTTGGTGCCGGGAGGTGCTCTTGCTACTCTTCTGTTAGCAGCAACGCAG
Organism: Cladocopium goreaui; assembly: GCA_947184155.2. Classification (NCBI taxonomy): domain Eukaryota; class Dinophyceae; order Suessiales; family Symbiodiniaceae; genus Cladocopium; species Cladocopium goreaui. Next base: position 25,581 of record CAMXCT020006511.1, read on the forward strand.
CAGCAACAGCAGCAGCAGCAGTGAGCTGATGGGAGATTGAAAAAGCGGAAAAGGTTGGGAAAAAGACATTTTTTCTCTAGGAATTCAGAAGGGACGTTAGGCACTTTTTCGGTGCGATTCTGTGGCCTGTTCGTCCTTCCGTGCCTTGCAGTTTTGGTGCCGGGAGGTGCTCTTGCTACTCTTCTGTTAGCAGCAGCAGCAGCAGCAGGTGAGCTGATGGGAGATTGAAAAAGTGGAAAAGGTTGGGAAAAAGACATTTTCTCTAGGAATTCAGAAGGGACGTTAGGCACTTTTTCGGTGCGATTCTGTGGCCTGTTCGTCCTTCCGTGCCTTGCTGTTTTGGTGCCGGGAGGTGCTCTTGCTACTCTTCTGTTAACAGCAGCAACAGCAGCAGCAGCAGGTGAGCTGATGGGAGATTGAAAAAGCGGAAAAGGTTAGGAAAAAAACATTTTTTCTAGGAATTCAAAGGGACGTTAGGCAGTTTTTCGGTGCGATTCTGGGGCCTGTTTGTCCTTCCGTGCCTTGCTGTTTTGGTGCCGGGAGGTGCTCTTGCTACTCTTCTGTTAGCAGCAGCAGCAGCAACAGCAGCAGCAGCAGGAGCAGCAGCAGCAGCAGGTGAGCTGATGGGAGATTGAAAAAACGGAAAAGGTTGGGAAAAAGACATTTTTTCTCTAGGAATTCAGAAGGGACGTTAGGTGCGATTCTAGGGCCTGTTCGTCCTTCCGTGCCTTGCAGTTTTGGTGCCGGGAGGTGCTCTTGCTACTCTTCTGTTAGCAGCAGCAGCAGCAGCAGCAGGTGAGCTGATGGGAGATTGAAAAAGTGGAAAAGGTTGGGATAAAGACATTTTCTCTAGGAATTCAGAAGGGACGTTAGGCACTTTTTCGGTGCGATTCTGTGGCCTGTTCGTCCTTCCGTGCCTTTCTGTTTTGGTGCCGGGAGGTGCTCTTGCTACTCTTCTGCTAGCAGCAGCAGCAGGAGCAGCAGCAGGTGGGCTGATGGAAGATTGAAAGAGCGGAAAAAAGTTGGGAAAAAGACATTTTTTCTAGGAATTCAGAAGGGACGTTAAGCAATTTTTCGGAGCGATTCTATGGCCTGTTTGTCCTTCCGTGCCTTGCTGTTTTGGTGCCGGGAGGTGCTCTTGCTAGCAGCAGCAGCAGCAGCAGCAAAAGCAGCCAGCAGCAGCAGGTGAGCTGATGGAAGATTGAAAAAGCGGAAATTTCAAAAGCGGAAAAGGTTGGGAAAAAGACATTTTTTCTAGAAATTCAGAAGGGACGTTAGGCAGTTTTTCGGTGCGATTCTAAGGCCTGTTTGTCTTTCCGTGCCTTGCTGTTTTGGTTCCGGGCGGTGCTCTTGCTACTCTTCTGTTAGCAGCAGCAGCAGCAGCAGGAGCAGCAGCAGGTGGGCTGATGGGATTGAAAAAGCGGAAAAGGTTGGGAAAAAGATTTTTTTTCTCGGAAATCAGAAGAGAGGTTAGGTACTTTTTCGGTGCGATTCTGTGGCCTGTTCGTCCTTCCGTGCCTTGCTGTTTTGGTGCCGGGAGGTGCTCTTGCTACTCTTCTGTTAGCAGCAGCAGCAGCAGCAGGTGAGCTGATGGAAGATTGAAAAAGCGGAAATTGAAAAAGCCGAAAAGGTTGGGAAAAAGTTTTTCGGCGGATTCTAGGTCCTGTTCGTCCTTCCGTGCCTTGCTGTTTTGGTGCCGGGAGGTGCTCTTGCTACTCTTCTGTTAGCAGCAGCAGCAGCAGGTGAGCTGATGGGAGATTGAAAAAGCGGAAAAGGTTGGGAAAAAGACATTTTTTCTAGGAATTCAGAAGGGACGTTAGGCAGTTTTTCGGTGCGATTCTAGGCCCTGTTCGTCCTTCCGTGCCTTGCTGTTTTGGTGCCGGGAGGTGCTCTTGCTACTCTTCTGTTAACAGCAGCAACAGCAGCAGCAGCAGCAGGTGAGCTGATGGAAGATTGAAAAAGCGGAAATTTCAAAAGCGGAAAAGGTTGGGAAAAAGACATTTTTTCTAGGAATTCAGAAGGGACGTTAGGCACTTTTTCGGTGCGATTCTGTGGCCTGTTCGTCCTTCCGTGCCTTGCTGTTTTGGTGCCGGGAGGTGCTCTTGCTACTCTTCTGTTAGCAGCAGCAGCAGCAACGGCTGTTTTGGGCGGCAGTTTTCTAAATAAATAATGACACTAGGTAAGCAGGTGAGGTTGTTTGAAAGACGAAATATGGCCCATTCGAAATGGTGGGACACGCCCAAAAGATCAGCCAACCTCGGTTGCTTGTTCCGGGGTCGGCGGCAGGGGCGGCAGCCCTTATAATTCGGCTCCGCCGGCTCCCCACGAGTGGCTTGCCCTACGAGCGTCCCAGAGCGACTAGAGCTCTAAGGTGAGGCGCGCCCCCAACCGCCGACCCTCCGACGCCGGGCCCCGAAAAACACCAAAAATCCTTCAGGAGGGTGGGGGAGAGCTTTTTGGCCGGGATCCGGGTCGCTCATAAGCGTCTCCAAGAGCATTCCCCCCCCCCCCGTTTTGAGGGTACCTAAAATCGGAAAAAAGCGCCGTTTTGACACATTTTTCGGACGATTTTTCGCTTTTCGAAAGTCACAAAATGCTATAAATTACAGCATTTTTGCGTTTTAACATCTTTTGCGGGAGCCATGCAAAAACGCAGAAAATGCTGTAAATACCAATACTTTTTGGACCCAAGATGCACAAAACACCGCAAATACCAGTGTTTTTGAAAGCCAAGCAAAAAAACACTGTAAATTACAGCATTTTTGCGTGTTGATCGCAAAAACTGCTGGTATTCACAGTGTTTTTGCAATTTCAAGAAAACGTGGAAGGCACGAAACACTGTAAATAGCGGTGTTTTGGCCACTTTTGGACGCCAAAACGCTGGTATTTACGCAGTTTTTTGCCCGTGGCGGCGCCAAACCCCTGTAAATTACAGCATTTTCTTCCCTTTCTGAACCGATTTTTTGCCTTGATGAACGGGAAAAAACGCTGGTATTTACGCGTTTCCCAAAAAATCGAAGATCGTGACGTGAACGAAACCCTGTAAATAACAGTGTTTTAGCCACTTTCGGGGACTAAAACTGTGGTATTTACGCGGGTTCTCGCCATCTGACAGCGCAAAATGCTGTAAATTACAACACTTTGTGCGCTGTTTATGTTCAATTTTTTAAACTGCGATGCTTTCACCTGTTCTTTGCCTTCTTCCACAAGAAACAATGTTGCAGATTGAAACTGGAAACAATGTTGCAGATTGAAACTGGACGACAGCGTGACCCGAAAGAAAGCTGGAGGGAGGAGTCGCACAGAAGCTTTTACACACACAGGGGCTTTTACACAGAGGAGTCTTTACACAAAGGAGCTTTTTGCGCACAGAAGGTTTTACACAGCGAAGTCTTTACTCTAAGGAGCTTTTGCACACAAACGTCTAGGAGCCTTTACACACAGAAGCTTTTACACGAAGAAGTCTTTACACAGAGGGGTTTTTACACACAGACGCGTTTGCACACAGAAGCTTATTTTACACAGAGAAGCCTTCACACAGAGGAGCTTTTACACACAAAAGCATTTACACACAGCAGGCTGTTACACACACAGGGGCTTTTACACAGAGAAGTCTTTACACAAAGGAGCTTTTTACACACAGAAGGTTTTACACAGAGAAGTCTTTACTCTAAGGAGCTTTTGCACACAAATATCTAGGTGCTTTTTCACACAGAAGTTTTTACGCGAAGAAGTTTTTACACAGAGGGGTTTTTACACACAGACGCGTTTGCACACAGAAGCTTTTTTTACACAGAGAAGCCTTTACACAGAGGAGCTTTTACACAAAAGCATTTGCACACAGCAAGCTTTTACACACACAGGGGCTTTTACACAGAGAAGTCTTTACACAAAGGAGCTTTTTACACAGAAGCTTTTACACAGAGAAGTCTTTACTCTAAGGGGCTTTTTACACACAGACGCGTTTGCACACAGAAGCTTTTACACAGAGAAGCCTTCACACAGAGGAGCTTTTACACACAAAAGCGTTTACACACAGCAAGCTTTTACACACACAGGGGCTTTTACACAGAGAAGTCCTTACACAAAGGAGCTTTTTACACACAGAAGGTTTTACACAGAGAAGTCTTTACTCCAAGGAGCTTTTGCACCCAAACGTCTAGGAGCTTTTTCACACAGAACTTTTTACTCGAAGACGTCTTTACACAGAGGGGTTTTTACACACAGACGCATTTGCACACAGAAGCTTTTACACAGAGAAGCCTTTACACAGAGGAGCTTTTACACACAAAAGCATTTACACACAGCAGGCTTTTACACACACACAGGGGCTTTTACACAGAGAAGTCTATACACAAAGGAGCTTTTTACACACGGGAGCCTTTTGGAAGCAAATTTCGGCCTTTTGGCGGCCCCTCGGCCGGCTATTGAATTTCTCTTCTGGGATCATTGGGAAACGGCCGTTTTTGCCCAAATCCTGGCCGGGAGCCTTTTGGAAGCAAATTTCTGCCATTTGGCGGTCCCTCGGCCGGCTAATTGAATTTCTCTTCTGGGATCATTGGGAAACGGCCGGTTTTGGCCAAATCCTGGCCGGGAGCCTTTTGGAAGCAAATTTCTGCCATTTGGCGGCCCCTCGGCCGGCTATTGAATTTCTCTTCTGCGATCATTGGGAAACGGCCGTTTTTGGCCAAATCCTGGCCGGGAGCCTTTTGGAAGCAAATTTCTGCCATTTGGTGGTCCCTCGGCCGGCTATTGAATTTCTCTTCTGGG